>JAHLJT010009436.1:58011109-58040587 GCA_031308135.1 Acheta domesticus
CCCCCTCGTGACTTACCTTTAATCATGGATTGGTCTAGGATTTTTAACGAGCCCTATATTATTTACATAAACGTATATACTTTGCAACACACTTGATATACTAATGCTAAAAACTAATAAGATTGAAGCAATGCATAACTGATTGTTTACACAAGGTCAAGATTTCTGGAACAATGCAGTGGTAATCCATATTTGGCGTGATTTCTCATTAAAATTAAAAGAAGCTATCGAAGGTCAATGTTTTGGGACATCAAAAAAGGAATGTCTTTCTGGAACAGGCTATTCGATTGTTATGTTCTGTCTTGCTTCAATAAAATCCCGATTTACTTTTTGATTTCTACAGTGATTTACCCAAATATATACAGGCTGATTTTATTTGCCACGCGCGATACTTGACAACATATTTCCCAGGTTAAACGAAGTTTGAGCCAGTTTCATTTCAATGTGTGGGGCGTGATAAGCTGCGAGATCTGGTTTTGTGTGTTTGGTCGGCAGGGCAGGTTAAGTAGCAGGCTTCTGTGACAACGTCTTCGTCCAAAATTTTCCTGAATCATTCCGACCCAAAAACGTTAAGAGGGGCATTTGCCAGGTCACTGCTAGAGCCACCAAACAGCGGTGGTATTCTTTTAGAGCCATGGTAAAACTTCTGTGATCCATTCGATGGCATCATCTAAACATTGATAACCAAATCCGATAAATTTTGGTTCCTTGAAGTGAATTTTCTTTGTTTCCACGTCAGAATTCTAATACATTTAGCTTTATTCAGAACCTTTTAAGAATAAAAATATTTCTTTACTCGAACTTCGACTTTTGCCTTTGAGTCAATTTATTGAGAATCCTCTGCATGATACCATAATTAATTTTGTGCAGTTCGGAATTACTTCTGTTATTCCGCGAGAACAACGTGTCTCTCCATGCACGTAATGCTATTCCTCGTGAAAGTGCCGCTTTCCGCCCGGTGTCCGCCGGCAGAAAGCGGATGGAGATAAGCGACACTTCCGACCGGTGGTCGAGAAGAGGAGGGGGGTCGTTGGGTTATCGTGCAGTTACACGTGCTGGCCTCGTCCGCTCCTCGTACGCTCGTAGGCAATAGAACTAGTCACACCAACTAGCGATGGCAAGTTTTAACAAGTTTTAACCAAACATCGATATATCTATGCTTGGATATATCGGAAAGGTTTTCGATGTCTATGAAAACCTCGACAAAAAAAACCTCGATGTTTAAAATATTCAAGTTTTTAAAATATGATAAAACAGATGATATTTCCCCATCCTATTTCCATTTTAATTATAGTACTTAAATGAGTTATAATTTATTGTTTGGTCACTTACAAATAACGCGTCAAATAATCTTTATTGAATGTGAAGAAGGAAATAAAAAATAAAGGGCATCCTGTTTTGCTATTTTTCCTTTAGTCTATTCACTGTCATTCAAAAATCATCGAAGTAAAACGTTCTGGATATAATGGGATACATAATACGCAAATATTATAAGTAGTTTTAAGTATATTCTGCGTTAAATCACTGTCTTTTTAATTTTTAATCGATATTCTATATAGGCAAAGGGACAAGGTTCAAAATGCAGTTCAGCGAAACTACCACGTAGAAATCAGTAAAAAATATAAACATATTTATTAAAAACTTGAAACTTAAAAGCGTTGGCATTTTTTTTGGCCAAGAACATTTTTATGCTTCGTAACTAATTATTTAACATAACTACATTTGTAATAAATATTAAAAAAATGCACCGCTCGTTTCAAATTGACTCAACCTCCATTCAGTCAGTTCGTCAGTTCAAAAGTTTTTCTTGATGCTAAATGCATTAAAAATCGGGGCCGATGCTCATATTTGAAATACGTTTAGAAGATTTCGAGCCGATTATGACTAAAAAACGTCTACTCTAGTCGTAATTAAAAAGTAGCCCTAATAAACTGCTGAATTTTTCCTCGTATAAAATAATTACTTTATTTTATTAAGATATATTTACATGTTCTCTTTTTTCATTTTAAGTACTCAAGTCATTAATTTAATTAGAGATCATCTCACTGAAAGAGTGAACATCTGACGACCCCATGATAATTTTAAACGCGTAGAAAATATTATTTGGTGTTTGCAATAATATATTTTGGGCAATATTATCTTTTCAAAGAGCCAGAAATGATTCGCTGATAGTAAAATTTGATTTTAAGCAATTCGTTTCGTCTTTGTCTCTACCCATCGTAAGTTATCTATAGCAAATACTGAACTAGTTTATTCAGTTACTTTTCGCATGAAATATAATAGACATTTTCCTAAACCCGTAATAAAGTGAGACATCCTGAACAATCCCCCAAAAATAACCACAAAGAAATCTCTCCCTCACCCTCCCCTCAAATTTACCTGTAAAAGGGAATAAACATCCAAATTTATTAAAAACATCCCTTAACCTGACATCACGAGAAACCTTGCTTATAGTATACGGTTTCGTGCCGTCTGGGCATGGATAACCGCGATAGATGTCGGTGGCTTTGGTTTTGAAAAAATCACAAAACGTTGTTTCTGGAAATTTTATTTATATCATGAGAATTTTTTTGAAAACCTAGATGTTTCTGGAAAATACATCGATGTGACGAAAACATTGAATACAAAGCATCGATGTTTCTTGTCATCCTACACCCAACACTCGCCAGGTTGGATATTCGGATTCTCATGAAATTTCGCCGCTGGTAAAACACCGTGCAAAACCCACATATTCAAATTTTGAAATGCTATGGAATATTAAAAATAATGTTTAGAGGCGTTTTGCATCAAGACATTTCGTGCCCCCCGCGCCTTCCGCAGCGGGTAAACCGTTGCATCGGCAGCGCCAGAAACTGTGCGACGTCAGATTTCTAGCGCGTTCGTTCTTTCACGATTGACGGCAAAGGCCTTATCCGTTGGGCTCTTTAGTTTGAAGTACAGAGTAACAGATATTCTCAATATTCATTTCCGAAGTCATCGTAACAAATGCTATTTTTAAAGAACCTAAAAAAGAAACTTGCATACGGTGCTCTTTCTGACATATTACACTCTTATTTGCACATATTACACTCTTCTTTGATTAGACTCCATTATTATGAAAATTTCTAACATAAAAGTGAAATGTATTTACTTATTTATCGCATACCGAGGTAACATTTTCAGGCACTCCTATCTTTGCAATAATTAAATCTGGATTGTTCATGCACGTGTTTGACCTTCTCATCTGTCCGAACCTGCCATGTAAACACCCGTTTTTTCACCCTGCACGCCCTCCGAGGCAAGTGACACCCTGCCGACAGATATGCCGATAGCGGCGGCGCGGCGTGCGAGTAAAGGCCGCAGGACCGGCGACGCGAGGCTATTTCCGCGCTTCGACGGGCAGTAAGGTCATGAAACACTACTTGCAATGCTTCATAGCACTTAAAAATGTGTAAGTAGGCGTTTTGAAATGCCCTGAACAAGCTGGTAAAATTTCCATGCCGATCCAGCACGGTGAGTATTGTGTCAGTCCCTGGCGCGGCTCGTCATTAAAGGCTGTAAGGCGGAGCCTCCCCTATAAAAATCGTCGCCCAAAAGAAATTTACAAATATATTTGTAAATGAATTTATTTATTAATAATGAATTTCTGAGTTATATTATATAACAATGATATAAAAAAATTTCTTAGTCGGTTCGTTAACGGCCGTCCGTAACGCATTTGAAGCTGTTGACAGGGAAGAGAAGATCTTTAGGCTCCCACTTTGTTCAGTCATAAGGCCTGTGTAAAATGACGAGGCGTGACGTCATTCATTCATTGCACGGGCTAATGGGTGAACGAAAGGCTGCCGCCTTGCAGCCTTCGAGCGTGAGCGGAGCGTGGGGCCTGGCGTCTGAAGGGAGTGCTCACCAGATAGCATTACTATGCAGCTCAGTGAGTAACACAGTTTCAACTAGTTGTTCAAAATCGCGGTAGGGGCGCTTTTCCCTTATGTATGTATCGGAAGAAAAAAGTGCTTACAATACAATACTATTTAAAAGCTAAGTCCTAATGAAATATCTACATAAAACTGTCAAAGAACAGGTCCCCCTACTGTCCCTATAAATGGAAACCTAGTACTGCCCTCCAAATTGAAGGACTTCCCCCCCCCAAGCAATTAAACATTTGCAGCCTTCCCCATTTAGAAAACCACGAGCCGCGACTGGTCAGTCCTAAATCTACGAGCTGCGAGGATGTTCTAACGCGGTGGGCGAATTTTTGTCTGGTCCAAATACATCAGACACCGCAAGCGTGCGCAGCCTAAAACAAGACGGGGGCTCGGGGGCATAGCTATACTTCGGTTTTTCTTTGTTGGCGCACGGGGGGGGGGTCAATAAATGGAATATCTCACGATATTTCGCGTCGTCCTCCGTTGTGCCGCCAGGAGTCGCATGATTGCCAGCACTGCTCGATACTGTCGTGATCACGCTACTCCTAGCGGCCCAACCGAGAACGACGCAAAATACCGTGAGATATTCCATTTTATTGACACCCCCCGTGCGCCAAGAAAAATTGGGTAATCGGCGCGCGGCACCGGGACCCTTCAGTCCTCCGAATGAGGGCTCTCGCCGACCCCCGATAAAACGACAATGTGTGGCAGATGGAAATAGGGAGTTTGCGCATCCTCGAACGTTAAAGCACTATCGATCTTCTGCGCATGTGCAGTTTAAGTTTCGCGTCACTTTAGTGCATCTGCGCAATGCTCAGAAGATCGATAGTGCTGTCCGCTATGGCGTGCACAAAATCCCTAATGTCGTTTAAGGATTGGACTTTCTGAAGCTTTGCCTTTGCGTGGACCAATCATATTGCTGGGACCTCTTTTCGATAAAACATTTTTATACGTAAATGTGACCTTTTACTAACAAATAAATAAAATCTTCTAAAAAAGAATAAGACTTATAAGACAAAATTAATAAATACATCTGATCTTACGTAGCGCCATTTGCATCATTTAAGAGTTGTCTGATAGCTAGGACACCCTCCTCCCAAATTGTAAAAGAATTCCTCGAACTGTCAGGGTACAAAAGTGGTAAAAAAGGGGATTAAACTTTAAACTGTATAATTAAACCAGATACTTCGAGCATTTTGTGTAAGAAATCTAAGAAAAAAATCTGAGCATTTCAAGGTATGCGATAAATAAGCATTTCATTGCTCTCTTGAAACGCTATGAATTGCTTTACTGCCTTCACAGAGTAACATGAACGTAGACTTGATTGATCAGATTGGCTCTAATTAAATATAATGAAACAGAATATTTTACGGATACATTTCAATGGAAGTTTATGTCCGAGGTTGGACGAGCCAACTGTGCTATATTTAAATTTTATTTTCATAAAAGACTTGCACAAACTCAAATAAACATTTTTAACCAGAAAATACCCACAGGATGTGCCATATTTAGCCACCCAAAAACCATTTCCACAGAAACTCCTATTTGAAAAGTTACTACATTTGGACTCTAAGACATTTACAAACTAAAATACATTTAAAAACTAAAATACATTCTCAGATCAGTTGAAATTCTCTCTCATTACCGACCCACATGCGACATTCGGTCCGCGGGGGCCTAATGGTGTACCACTTAGAGATGCTTAATATCCTACAGTCCCTGCACCATTGACACAATTCGCGGTTTGTAACGCCGCAAACGCGGAGACGAACCTCAGTATTCCCTGGTGGGCCGCACGGGGGACGTTTGCCTTATTCAGAGGGGGTTGGAATTGCCGCGTGCATATTGCGCAACCATCAAGCGGCAACCTTTCATCGCGCCCGCCTGCCGCCGCCAGCCGCCGCCGCCAGCAACCTGTGGCGTCCAGCACGATGCCGCCCCCTGCGTGCACGGTGCCACACCTCACACGCCAAAGCTGCACCGCACAGTGATACCAACGCCCCCGATACTGACTTTCAGTCACGCAATGAAGGAAACAAAAACGGTAGAAATTCACAGACAAAATAACGAGCTTTCAATGAGGAAGAGAGACGCACGTAATTAGTTGGGACATCGGAGGTGGTTCCCTATCCCGAAGTAAAAAGAAATTGCGGCCTCCATTTTCGATACACGATTCGAATGGAAGTTGCAAATAATTTTATAGTTGCAATCGAAATAAACGCCATAAATAGACATTTTTCAGATCGGGTGTAAAGAAAACATGTCAAAATCTGGTAACAGTTTCATGGAACGCACTGAACGGTCGTATCATTTAGCCTATCATGTTCGTCTACTGAATGTCTACTAGTCGACTTCCCCTCAGGAAAAAGAATTCTGAATTAGGCTCTTGTCAAATTTGTCAAGTTGCAAGCAAAGTAACGGAATTGGATGAATATAAAGACGTGAACGTATCATTGTCAGAGAAGAAGAGGGAGAGAAAAATAAGAGTGAAAGTGCTAATATGACCAACTTCTGTGGCTAGATCTTTCGCTTCTATTATTATTTGTTCACAATTTGACGAAGTTAATTTATTACAATTGTTGAAAATCTGTTTCCTACTCTTCACATTTTCAATGTATTTTATTATATTCAAATTCAATTAGTTTTTTTAGCATCTTTTCTTCAATGGTCATTATATTCCTGTGGACAAGTTCCCATCACAAACCATATATTATTACTAACAAGGATGAAAATACATTACGAATTATTGGCTTTTATTTCTTACTTTCATTTTAAACCTACAAGTGTAATCAATCCATATCAGTATGCCATAAATTTAGTTTTCAGACCAATTAATGGTCAATATAAACTCGTATTCTTTTATTTCTTCCTCAAATGAAATATTAAGTTTCGTTCTTTTTGTTAACTTGTTTACAAGTAAATTAGCAAGAGAATTTTAAAAGCACCATGTGAATGTTTCTGACGTCAATATATTTTTAGTGTTCGATATTATCACGAGGAGACTAGGGAATCAGGGTTCAAATTGGAAAGTGTATTAAGGTCATGCCTTGTACCATATTTTCCCGTTTATTGAGTTATTGCGACATGGATGAATGTATATAATAACTTTGAACAGTTCAAACTTCCAATTCGTGCACATAGTCGTGAAAAGGAATGAGTGCGCTAGCTGTTTCCTCGCCGGCGTCATCGATCGGGAGTACCCTGACGAGGCGCATCGTGCCAGCCGTGCATCACGGAACAAGTTCACTTTTACTGGAATGAAATGTTTGCGATTATTTAATATATATTAACATGTAGAGTTCTACCTTTTCTTTCTGTCAAAGTTTTCTACTTTTCTTGCAAGATTCAAATCACAGTATCACATGGAGTGTGAATTTGGCAAAGATGAATTGTAAATACACATACAATACACATCATGAAGCTATTTATTTAAAGCATCCTCTCAAAATTGGATCTTTCGAAATACGACATCACAGCATTTGCTCAATAGATGAGGAAAAATGGTCGAAAAACATGATTGAGATGGGGGGCCTGATTTTTGACTTGAGAAAAGAATTATGAACGTGAAGTCTAATTAAACTTATGGTCAGTTTATGTAAACGGACATTCTATTTGAGGCTTTGACTTGAGACTTTGAGAAACCCAAAAATGTTACTTTAACGTCAGAGAATTTCACAATGTTTATTTTCAATGGAGTATGTATTTTTTTATTTTAAATGAAAAACTGCATTGATCCAGTTTTATTTTAGTTTACTATTAATTTGTTATTACGAAATCAATTTCAAAATATGATAATATTATTTACAGTTTCATTACTGCAAAGAATTTTAGTGTTATCAGCAAAGAGAATTATTCTTCTGTTTCGAATCGATGAGGACATATCCTTTAGTATAGTACGAAGAAAATAGAGTCTAAAATCCATTTCTGCAGGGCCCCATGAGCAAATGACGAGTCAGAAAGTTGAGCAAATAATGTCCCTTCATTCTGGCATGATTATTTCTATTCTCCGAGATGACTGTTTAACGTACGAACATACCAATCTAGAGCTATGCAACGGATTCCATTCTAAGATAATTTTAAAAGTAAAATGTTGTGATAAATGTCAAATGCTTTTGAAAGATATAAAAATATTTGGCGTTTCATTTCGATTCACTGATGAAGCGACATGCTTACGAAACGAAATGTTGGTTGTTTCCGTAGATTTTGATTTTCTAAATCAATGTTGGCAATCTGAAAATTCTTCGTATTTACCGAGAAAGGTTTCCATTTGCTAGTATTCTTACTGTATGTAAGTGTATCGTACGTAAGGTGTATGTATAACTTGCGTACGTACGTCACGTTACATACTCACTTTTCAGTTGATTGTATTTGATTGTGCTCGTTCCGACGTTCTATTATACGTATGACCGTCATGCCAGCATAACTTCATAATAGTTTAAATAATAGCAATAAAAAGTATTATTGGAGTAATAAATGATAACTTTATTTTGCAATGAAAAACATGACTCTTCTCTGGGATATTGCAAACATTGAGACAGTCAAGGGCGATGGCTTCGATTGGTTTGGGAGCGTAATACATGGGAACGTGTCCCCTCGTCGCCCCTCCACATTCACTGATTGGTTGATTAGTGATTCCGGGTGCGTCAACGGCTCAGGTCATTAGTCTCGTAAGTGTAGTGCATATTTTTACAGCGAGAGGTGGCGGTGATCTTCCGCTGGATGGCGAGATCCGGCGCCGATCTACACGCCGGATAGCAGGATTTTTCAACCAGGTATCTCCCACCAGTGGGACACCGCCCCAGACGGTACAAGCTCTATGCTCCCGACTGGTGTCCCGGCTTGCGCAATAGTGCATGCAAGTGTGTGTAAGTAAAGGGTGAGGATATGACAAGGAAGGGGAAGGAAAAATCTCGCGTGGTCCGTGGCCAGTTTGTTAGGCATTTAAAAGCAGTGAAGGCAGGAATATTAAAAACTTTTTTGCCTTCGCTAGAAATGCAACTTATTAATAGATATTATTACTGACCATGATCCTCCCAAGTTGTACTACTATGCCCGACTGTACTACAGTATACTACTAGCACATTCGTCTAGTGTTGATCGGAGAAACCACGCAAAAGAGGGAAGCCGGCCGCTAGAATTCTTCAGACAACGGCTGAATTCGACCCAGCTATCTAGCTAGTGTCGAAAATCCTGCCAGTATCGGGACTTGAACCTAGGACCTCTAGGTCCGAGGAACAGCGCCCCGCCTGTGGAATAGCGAGTAGTGTGCAACAGCGAGTGGGGCGCGTGCGGCCGGCAGCGTGGGTGGGTGGAGTGGTGTGCAAAAGGCCAGTCCTCGGGCGCTCGCGAAGCGCAGATCGATGCAGAAGTCGGTTTTAACGCCTCGCTACAAAGAAATGTCCGGATAACAAAGAAGCACAGGCCGCCGAACGTACTCGAAGGTGAGTAGGGATGGTTGCCACCTCGCGCATATCGACCTACAGCAAGTTGCAGGCTGCGAAGTCTTGACAACTACTCGCTCGCGATCGTTTGAAGAAACAACGTGTTAAGGTTAAGAATCAATCAATGTCAGCGTAAAGAGAAGCTTAATGGTTGTATTGTGGTTTCTTCTTTACATCTCTGACACAAATTAAAAACAACTCCATTATTCACAATACCTGTAACAATTAGTTAAGAATTTTCCTTCAATAGGTTTCCAGTATACGCTAATTATACGTGAAAATGATAAAAGCAGTGAAGCCAGGAATATTAAAACCTTGTTTTGCCTTTGCTAGAATTGAAACTTATTAATAGATATTATTACTGACAATGAGTCTCCCAAGTGGTAGTTGGTGTCGTCAGTTTATACTTTCAGCGTTTTGAAGTTATCGACTTGTTTAATGAAAATCAATACGATGTCCGACTGCTTGCGCCCGAGGTACATTCCAAAGAACCTACTGATTTTATGAATCCACAAAAATGTATTTTTTAAATCATGAAAAAGAAACAAATTAAAGTATTCTTTGCCACCTGATTATTTCTGAATACTCTCAGAATGCTTATTGATCCCTCGCGAGTTATCTCCCCCGAGGAGAAATGTTAAAAAGAAAAAAAATTGTGGAATAAATGGAAAAAATTATGACGTTATTTCCGAGTTCCCTGGGCCTGATTGGACGTGTAAACAGGGCGGAACTTTTCCAGCAGGTGAAAGATCGCAGTCGGGACGGGCACGCGAGGCAGCGAGGCGCGGAGAACTCAGTCGATGGCCGCGCTCCCAACGCCACGCGCGGAGGCTCTAGGAATCAGGGAGACCTAATAATGTTACTGAAGCTTTCAAATTTGTTAAGACGGACTAGTTCATGACGGTGTGACGTGTATTGATAATTTTTTCTGTATACAAATGTATTATGCATGTATAAGACAATTTTTTTTCTGAAATGCACAATATTATTGATTCTGTTGATCTTGACCTCGTAAAATAAATGTGGATAATCGTGAGGGCAGATCAATAAAAGTCTGTTATTATTACAATGCCAAAATTTCGGCCGTTTATTTGGGCTGTTTCAGGGCTGTAATTGCAAGTATGATGAGTGACATGTATTACGACACATGTCATTATAACACGTATCACTCAACATACTTGCAATTACAGCCCTGAAGCAGGCTAAATAAATGGCCGAAAATTTGGCATTGTGATAATAACAGACTTTTATTGACCTACCCTCACGATGATCCACATTATATTAATATTATTGATGTATAGGTTTCCGCGGCGATGATATAGGCTTCCGCGGCCGGAACCATGATCTGGGCTGTCCGGGTAACGCCACCATCGAAAGCTGAGGTGCCGACGTTTTGGCCACGACAGGGCACGTTTCAGACCACGATACGATGGTCGAAACGTCGGCACTTCAGCTTTCGATGGTGGCGTTACCCGGACACCCCAGATCGCACAATATTATGTACTATAGAAAATTACTAAAGCTAATCCTTTTAGGGCACGGAGGCAAATTAGTATAAAAACGTCAATATAATTCAGTCACCCAATTTTATAATGTATCAATGGAAAGCACACTATGAATTATTCTAGATTCCATTTAAATCCTACAACATTTTCCTGAAATTTCAGAAATGGAAAATTCCCGACAGCGCACGTGCATGGATCTCCTTTTCAACTACCAACGTTTTCGCGAACCCCTTCAAGACTTACAGGTTTAAATAGATTATCGAGTCCTACTTTACGCCATCATTTCCCTGAAGAATATATTGTACTTTATGATCAGAATCTATCATTTTTAGTTATTATGTGGACACCTAGAAACTGTGACTTTGTTCATCCCCTCTCTACACCAGTACGATTTTCGGCAAGCCTTCACTGTGGCATTGTTTTCGCCCTGCGTGCCGGACATTGGGGTGTGGAGGCGGCGACGACTTCAGTGTAACATGAAGTACAAATTATACTCTGGACGTGATTCCAGTAAAAATATTATAAGTACTTTTTACGATTCTGTAATCTTTATTGTTTTTTTTCATGAAATTTCCTGAATGATCTTTTGATCCCGTAGGCATTTCTAGTAGGGGAGGATTTTAATGACCTCATCCATAGCCAAAATGATCAATAAATGCTCTCAAAATATTTTTGAAAAGCTCTAAAACCAAAGAAAAATGACGCAAAATATGTGGTGAAAACCAGTTCGATTTAATTATTCAAACCGTTACTGATGTAATGGAAGCTTATTCCATTCATTCAAGTAAACTCATCTTGCAAATTCTTGGTATGGACTGTTCTTTACCAGGAAATCTTTGTCTTCAGTTATTGTCGGTTCGCCTGAGTTCGGTATGTCTCTGATAGGAACCTAACATGACGTACAAAGGCTGACATTACAATTTCTGCGCGAAGCAATTTAATAGGCTACTCAGGAATTCTGCGGAGAACGTTTATTGCATCTCGTAAATGTTATTTAAGCAAGTTCCATTAAAATTGTATTAAATCGATTAAAAGGACCAATTAAAATGTAGTAAAAATGGGTCATTTCCTTCTGTCGTAACATAAAATTAACTTCTATTCTAAACGGAGTTGCTCTAAAGTGAAAGAACAAAAATGAAATTTCATTAAAATTCGCCCTCTAATAATGGGTGTGTATGTAGAATAGAGTTAAAAAAAACACTGCTTGATCTTCTTGGGAATCTGACCCGGGTTCTTCGGGTGTGACCCCTCAAAATGACCCCGTGAACATTTTGCCACAATAATTCATGAACTAATGCAAAGTAGTTCTTTTACGTTCACTAAGAAAAATCCTTTCCTACTGTTCTCTTCTGCGGTTGGCAGTCAGCTCCACCTCAAAGCTGTGAGAAAAATTGAGGGCTTTTAAGAGCTGTCAGTCTCGTGAAGAGCATCTCAAGTTTCAATATCAAAAAATCAATGGCCGAGGAAGTGTCTTGTAACTTTTACATCGAACTGCGGATACACGGGGGCCGGAAGAAGGGTGAGGTGTTAGAGAGCGATTTTTCAGACAAAGAGCGGTAATCAAAACGTCAATATTCGTTCCCGTAGCGTCAGAGAATACTTTTATTTCATTAGACGAGCAGAGGAGAGTGAAGGGGTTTGCTTAAATATCAGTGCTCTGGTCATTACATACGCTTCCAAACATTTTCGTTTACGTACGTTACATATCTAATGAACTTCCGTCCCGCAACACTCGTAGGCGCCCGCGATCGTGGGTATTTTCCAATAATTGCAGCTTCCGCTGCTTTCTACTTATCCAACGTCGCTGTCCGTTTGCCTCACTCTTGAGGTAATGTCAAATAAAACACTTAAAAGTTCCAACAAGAAAATATATGGTTGGTAAGTTTTAGATTGCTAATCAGTCGGCAAACTATTACCAGCTCCGCTTCCGAGAATATTTTGTTCTGTATTCTTGAACCATCCATATCTAATACCTTCCCAAGGTTTCGCCAATCTTCTGAACACTAAGACACTACTAACTGGGTATTTAAACAGTATTTCACGTGAAATATCACGACTTAACTCGAGGGTCGGTTTCTTACTAACTCAAGCCAGCCTTTCTCAAACTCGCGTCCATAGCAATCCATTATATTACTCAATTATTCGTTCTCTTACGAGTTGGCACACTCTTACTAAGTTCTATATTTTCATTTTGTAACAAAGTACAAAATCAGCATAATCAAAATAATCAGAAATCAAGAGTTCAAAAATAATCTTCTCGCCTAGATGACCCATCAACTCAATTGTCGAAAAATCATTGTATAAAGTGATATTGATAAAGCAATTACGTTCCAACTACTTCATTGCATATTCGAGACTGCGTGAAAGCTGAATGCAGGCGTCACAGTTTTTTGTGTCCAAACATTGAACGATTTGACGTTCGAGCACAATTTACAAAGGAGTTGAATGGACAGCCACTAAATATTTTCATCATTCCACATTGACAATTGTAACTCGTAATTATTTGTAGACAATGAAGAAATTTGAAGCTATATAAAATTAATTCATTTTAATTTACAGTCGTATTAACTTCAACACGTCACTCCTCATGCCTTATATACAATTCTTTATTAGCAGGCTGTATAAGCCTTAACATAAACATAGTTTTAGTTTACCTCCAAATAACAAAATGGTAGTTAAATTGCAAGAACTAAGCATTCAAAAGAATAAGAAATGTTACCACAATGTATAACCCCAAGCAATTTTGAAATAATGAGCTTTCTTATTGTTAGCATTAGTAGTATCATTAATATTACTACAGTATTGGCATTAGCAGTATTTTGCATTGGTTTTGGGGGACCCCAATACGATTTTCTTCTTTACTTTGCCATTGAAAAGATTTACCGACGTAAAACGTGACGGCTAAACCTGCCTTAGAATTTGACAAGCAATCGAAAATTGGGATTCAAAAATACACTTCTTAAATCCAGATTGGAAAACTGTTCCTATGACTTCAAAGACTTCTGTGTTTGTAAAGTCAAATAAGCTCTCCTGGTGAGACCCTGGTTCCACTTTCTCACACATTGAATCCACTCTGCTAATGAGCCGTACGGAACTGACGAAGCTCTGACGTGTTACTCGCCCTACTCTAAGCTTCTAATGGCGTATAAGATTAAAGCAATGGTGAATCTACGATGACATGACCTCATGCCTCATCCCACCAACGTTTTTTGGTAATTTTAACACTTAAAATGTGATTTGACTGTACAAAAATAAAGGAGTATTCCGATTAAGTCGAAGACGAACGATTTTTCAAAAGAAATTCACATAAATTGCCTCTCTTTCTATTTAAAAAAATAATATTCATGAGAGTGTGAAACTGGAATGATTTTCTGAAGAAATACTTTACCTACAAAATGAATAAAATTTAAATAAATAAATCAATCAATCAACGCCGATCCGCGAGATAATGCCGAGTACTTTATCACACTTCGTAAGGTCGTGGGATTGAATCTCAACATGAGTGTTGAGATCTCACGTTTCTTACTTTACAGTTACTAGTCATCATTGCAAGTCCATAAATTTCCTCTCTGTAAAAGAAGCGAGCGAGTGAATGAACGACAGATCGCGTGAAATGAGTACGAGCAAATAAATGAGCGAACGAGCAAGTGAATGAGCGAACGAGCAAGTGAATGAGCGAACGAGCAAGTGAATGAGCGAACGAGCAAGTGAATGAGCGAACGAGCAAGTGAATGAGCGAACGAGCAAGTGAATGAGCGAACGAGCAAGTGAATGAGCGAACGAGCAAGTGAATGAGCGAACGAGCAAGTGACACGCGCGATTCCGCAACAGAAGTTACAAGAGGTTGTTAGGGGAGAGGGACCAAAGATGCAAAGATCCTGCACAGTCCATGATCAATTTGTTAATGTGCTGTTCTGGCATTCACCTGGCAATGGTAGGTGAAACCCCGGAAACTGATCAGAGCAGCTGACCGCAAGAATAATCCTCCACGAACTAATGAAATTTCATCATTGTCAGATCCCAAACTCTAGGACCTTCTAGGCAACAATGTTGGCGCTGAACTATCGCTGCAGGCAAATGTCATTAGAAGCCGCCGCAAAAAATATAAAACCAATGTGGGACTTAATAATAAGTTTTGGGACAGACGTCGTCTATGCGCAATCCAGTGAGATCTATAATGTAGATAAAACATGAAAATATAAAAACACTCACCCCACACAACAGTGACCAGCTTGGCGGAGGTGAGCGCCAGCAGAAGGCCGTAGAGGGCAGACACGTGCAGGAACACCTGAACGCCTAGGTCCAGCCACTTGATGGCCGGCCGGAAGTTGGGTCTGGGCTGGTGGACGCCCTCCGGACGAAGTCGGCCGCCGCGGCGCCCGCCGGGGTGCCTGGTTCGAAGCCGGGGTACTTTATCCGCCTCTCATCGTCTGCCGACAGGATCTGCGACGTCGACCATTCTGACGTCACCGCTGCCGTCGTCGTCGTTGCCGTCGTCGTCGTGGTCGCCGCTTTGGGCGTCTCCGCTGCCGCCACGGCCTCCGCCGCCGTCGGCGCGGCCATGACCCCGCCGCCGCCGCCCCCGCCGCCTACGCCGCACCCGCCGCGCCTGCAAACAGACGCCTCAATTAGAGCTCGGCCCACCGGGCGGGCAATTAGGTGATGAGGCGCCGGCCGTCGCGGCGCCTGGCCGGACGCCGAAGGGCGAGAGGCGCGCCACCTGGGCGAGGAGGCGCCGCCCGGTAGGTGGAGCCCCGGGCGACACCGCGCGACGGCGACCCGCGCTCCAGAAAGGGCTAACATTAGGATAACAATGGAACTCGGGACATCCAGAGCAATTTTTTATTTTTATGCAACCAAATAATTCATCAAGTAACACATAACTAGAAAATAGTACATCAAGTAAACAACTAAATACAAGATCATAATAAATGACATTGCACGCTTTCAAGAATAACAGAGTCACCACTCCCTTCCTAGATTTAATTTCTCTAATTTTTACAGGTTATCCAAGCCATTTCTTCTTTTCCAATGACAAAATTTGTGTAATATTTGAGGGTAATTAACTAAAATAAATAAACTATGACTTAGGCCTGTATTAAAAAATTGTTATTGACCGAGCACTTTTCCCCTTTGCATTCCAGATTCTCTTGCAGGAATACATTTTGAGAGAGACAGATACACTTCGATTCAAAACACGCAGCATCTTTCCTGACGTGTTTCTAGCTCTCAGATTGCACCTTAAAAAACAAAAATAACAATATTTGCTTAACAAAGGAATTACCCAGTTACGCTCTCAACTGCATCAGAAGTAGGCCCAAAACGCAGCTTTTTGGAAGGACTGTGTGCACGTTTGAACACATTATCCCGCAACAATTTTATTATCATCAAACATTACTTATTTGAATCAGTGTGCCAGCAATATTATGTGTATACATAAGGCTGTATTACAAAATATCCCGATTGAGCTTCAAATTTATCGTGAGACCTTCTAAAGTATTAAAATAATTTTATTCTTTTGTCATTCTTGTTCTGTTCAGAAGAGAATCTGGATTTTCTTAGTTTCCTTGCCTCATTTTCTTCATTTGCTATTAAAAATGAATACAAAACGATTCCTTCTGTACTTAATGAAGCTGTCGCAACTACTCGCAGCATATCAGGCTTGATACATTCCCTTTAAAATATTTGGGACAGGGCATAGCGCGTTTTCGGAAAAGTACAAGTAAATAAACTAACAAACGGCAGAAGTATATACTTTTCGTTTTGGAGACTTATTCGTTCTCAATTTATCGTTAACCATTGCTTATCCATGGAAATATCAATTTAATATAAATTTCAAAAAGGAATATTATCAGAACTGAACGACTCAGAAGATAATATTTTCTCAAATCAAGGGTTACCGAGAAGGAAATACAGATCTATGTAAACATTTGGATTGCAAAGAAAAAAAACTTGATTCTATAAAACAATCTAGACTGAGCAAAACATATAGTAAATTTATCTTTCTCCTAAATGTTCTTTCTTCAATAGATTTGACAACTTACATTTTAATGTTGCCCACAGGAAACTTATCCTCTCGAAAAGCTTCAGATATGGCGGGCGCAACGCCACTCTAGGTAATTGAAGTTCGTTGGCTTGAAACAAAAACTCTCCCATTACGAAAACTCGTCGCCAATTTGTTTTATCCCAGTTTTCAAGAAAGCATAGGAAACCTTGTTTACGACAGAAGAAAAACTGTACAATGTTGACAAATGAGGTGATCATTTTCTCTCTAGACCAACGAAGTTGGGACAGGTCGAATTGAAGCTCCAAACCGCTTGATAAACTTGGAAACGATAAATTGAGGCATTTCTTCATGACATTACATTAATAATAACAGAGGAAACAAGAAATTTATTAAGATTGATCAACCAACAAAATGCGAAAGGAAAGCAAACTTAAAATTCAATCTCATTTCGGAGAGTACCACTCCCGAGAGTTTGCACAGCATTTCTTCAATGAGAATCGATTACTTTGAAATCGATTAACTGTAAGAATCAAAATTCCTCTGAAATTTTCGTATGTAAATGTTCGATTCCTGTACCCCAAGTGATTCGCTCTTTGTTCGCAATCGCCAAGGAGAAAGATGAAGGGATCATATCATGCAATAACTTAAATTTGTTTTTATAGAACATTCTTCGAAGCAGCAAAATATTGTGAATATGTACTTTTTTTCGATATTATTCTTTCGTCTATTATTCATTTATTTAGAGATTTCTGTAGGTAGATTATTATTGGTCTTCCTTTCACAACATACTTGAATGAAGTGCACCTTCAATTAAGTGCACTTCAGTAAAATTACTTTGAGTCGAATAATAGCGATAACAACCCAGACACAATGGTCGAAGTGTTCGGTATTCTATTTGTGGGCCACTGTTTCAATAAGCCTGGGTAGAGACTTCACATTCTTCTTTTATCTTTTTCTATAGTACTGTGCACTATTTCATTCAGTTTTTGATCGACTTCTATCAGACGAAAAAATGCAGTAATCCATTTCATTTCATTGGATTAAATTTTGGTATCTTATAAAGGTCGCCTTGGCTCATCCCTGGGAAAGAGAGAATGGATATGGTGAGCTTGTAATGACTAGGCAAATCGAGAGATAAGGGACAAAGGCGCAAGTCATCTCTCTGGTGGAGCTCCGGCATTACTGCTCTGGTGCCCGAAAATTTTTCGCCCGTGTGCCAGAGGCAGGTGCTATTGGTGTACCCAAAAGTAGTAGCGTACAAACAAACTGCACACGTTATACACAAACCGCACACGTAACAAAAAAGAGTAAGGGAGTTTGACCGGGGATTACGGGAGGAAATAATTGTATGTGAAGAGAGAAAGAGTAGGAGATCAGGTTCTGTTCCGCTTCATCGCTTTGGTTCGATAATATGAATTCCGAATCTTCTTCTCTTTTACATTACATAGTGAACAACAAAATTCTATTGCGCCCTTGTAAATGAAATGTATGCTCATTCAATTGAGGACTTCACGATTTTTATTAAATGTATACAATTCTAAAAACTTTGGTCAGTTTTAGAAACTATCGCGAAGTTCAGAAGATCCGGATGAAACGTGATTCGCGGTATGTTGGAGACTACACATTTCAAAACGATAGAGTAAGAGTAAAATGAAGAAGTTGGCATTACCTCCACCAGTTGCCAATTTGCCAAGCTTCTTCCCGCCCTCTTCCCCCGAGTTGTATGTATATTGCAAGTCGCGTACTCAATACAGAAAGTACGTTGTTATCCCTTCATCTCCTTTTCACTCCTTCATCTCATACATTTTGAAAAATCATTTCTTGATCGTTACATACATCGTTATAGGAAACACACTTCTCAATTTCACGTTTCTAGTTTCAGCCATTTTGGCTCTACGTTGATATCCCAAATTCTCTTTCTAGATATTACACATTGACATTTTGATCAACAGAAAAGATATGACATTAATAAATACTTTTTCTGGTTAAATGTGGGTTAGTTGCAACCGCGTTTAATAACTTATATCTCAAGGTCAGTATGCATCATAACGTCATTATCTTCCTGTCTAATCCAAAGCAGACTTATGAAGCATTAATATGACTATCTCCAATCCGTTATCAGCTTTTGTTGGTATTAGCACCTCACTCAAGCATCACATCCGCATTTTCAATGCAAGTCTAGAGTAATTTAAAATACACAGGTAAATTTTAACCTTTTAATGCAAAAAGAATGTACTAGAATCTAACACTGGACTTGGATATTCTTGCATTCAGATAAGGAAAGTACTAAATAATATCAATATTCTAAATGAGAGTTGGGTTGGAGAAAGCATACTACATTTTTTCATTCCGACTCTCATGCACAACTTTAAAATTGATGCATCACAATAACGCTCTCATTGACACTCAGGAAATCCATTACTTCAAAGATTAAGTTTTGTCGTTTCGATCGAATCAGTTTTGTTCGAGTATCCCCAATTAAATTAACACAATCTCTTCGAATGTTTGGTTACCGAGATTTTTGTATATACTTTGAATATCTGTAGATCTATTCGCAGTTTCACTAATATTTTCTATCCTTCTTCAGCACATTTGACTTTCAAGTTTCTGAACGAAGCATTTACTGGAATATTATGTAATACTGTCAAATTGTGATATAATCATAGATTCTGAGACCACTTTGTTATTTCAATCGGTTATACCATTCCAGAAATTTACATGGAATAAGGAAAACTCAAATAAAAATAGAAACTTCTACTAAACAAAATTAATGTTAAGAATAAAGTAAGTGAGGTTCATGAGGAATGGTGTAGCAAATCTTCAGCATTACGCAAGCAGATCCGTGAGGAACGGTAAGTTAAGATTTCAACAATTAAATTACTTTTACTGAGGCAGAATCTAAGGGTGCAAGACTGTCGGTTGGTAATCTCGTATCCATTTTGGGAGTGACTCTCATAGCTACGTTTTCGTATTTGTTTGTTATACACCAGGGGCATTTATTTTACAACGGAAAAATTCATTTTTTAATTTTTTAAGCTTTGGGGGTATCAGTTTTCAGGCCTGGTGGATAATGTGAGTATGATGGGTAGGCTACACCCACTCAGAATTTGGGACGAGAGAAATATTTCATAAATGTCAAATTTCAGAAATGAACGAAGTTTTTCGTTAATGCTTCGACTCAAAACGTATATACTATTTACGATTTTGGGCGATCGGCTCAACAGTATTGCGATTTTACATGTTTACAGACAACATCGATTTGCAACAATTGTTAAAGGAGTTTGCATCAATAAATGCAAAGCGCAGCGCTGTTTTTCATTGCCAAAGTGAACTCTGATGAAGTTACATAAAATAAATGTTATGAATATTTTATGACAAACATGAGATGAATTTGAAAACGTTCTGTTTTGCATTTTTACTTCATATGAATTTTCGGCGGGAGATGGAGTGGGACGAGGCCCCACCCGGGTCAACTACCCACTCGGACGTAGCACCAATCAGTGACAGTTACGGTAGCTGTATTCCTCGCAATGAAAGGAAAGCACAACACAGAGAATGACAAATAACATTTGAATATAGTTATTGCGGTGTACTAGTTTACTAAATTTGTATGTCCATTACGCATAAGTTATTACTATTTATTACATGTGTGCGAACAGGACAATAGTAAACAAAATAATTTCAAAGTTACAAGTAGTTTTATTCATCTCCGCTTGAATCTAGAATCATAACTGGATCAATTGTGATGCAGTCTAGACAGACCACGTCACCTTTACCCGGAAACATTTTCGCATACGTTCCCTAGCGCGATAGGAGGGGAAATTGACGGCCGACCACCAACGAGCAGAAGATAAGGCCTAGTGCAGCGACCAGCGTCGCTTCAAGTGCCGCCACCCACCCGCTTTGTTGGTCGATTACTAGTGATTCCGCGCGCGTCAACTGTTTCGCAAATTTAGAGCATATTTTTTACCTCGGAAGGAAGCGGTGAACTTTCCTCGCTGGATAGCGAGATCTGGCGCCGACCGTGCCATCGACTTACGGGGATTTCCCGCAACCCTTATCTCCCATCAGCGAGACACCGCCTCACCGGGACAAGCTCAGGTCTCCCGACATGTGTGGTAGTGTAGTGCATGTAAGTGAGTGTCTGTAAGTAAGGAGAGGGAGGAGAAGACGAGGAAGAGGAAGAAGAGATCGCGCGTGGTCCGTGGCCAGTTTGTTAGGGTACATCTCGGGCATTCGCCTGGTGTTGATAGGAGAAACCATGGAAACAACCGATCAGAGCAGCCGGCCGTTAGGATTTTCCTCTAGCACCCAACCGCCCGCCGTCGCCGTCGCCGCCTCCGCGCGTGCGGAGTCCGCAGGTCAACGGCCGGGCCGGGCCGCGCCGCGCGCACGGGGCAGCCTTGACCTCGCGCCCACCTGCGCGCGAGTGCTCTTGGGCGACGCCGCTGCACGAAAAGGAGCGGAGGAGCACGCGGCCGAGGCGGCGGCGGCGGCGGCGGCGGCGGCGGCGGCGGCGGCGGCGAGCGCACGGCAAGGATGCGCGCAGTCAACTCTCTCCGCGCTCCGACGCTTCGCCCTTCTCTGCACGCGTTGGAGCACTAGACCCAGATTTTGGAAGGCGTGAACCAGAAGTTCACTACGACCGGAACGCCGTTTCGATATTGCTGCTCTGATAATACAAAATCAATTAACGAGGATAAATGTTATCATCCACAATTAGGTTGCATTAATATTAAATAATAAAACATTATCTACACTTTTTCAGGAACTTATTTTTCCCGATCAACAGTGGCGGACAAAAATGAAAGAATGATGTGAAAAATGAAGCAAATCTTCTACGTTATAAGTAATTAAACCACGAAAATATAATAAATACATGGAACTTGTTGAATTATTGTGAGAAAATGGGGTTCCTGACACAAGTATAGTTAACCATGTTTTATTATGAAATATTTTTGGAAACTAATTGTAGTTGATATCTTTTCCATCCTCGTGAATTATGCATTACTTCTAGATCTCTGCTGCTGCTGCTGCTGCTGCTGCTACTACTACGGAATTTAAACAAAATCAAACCTTTGTGTACGGGAAAACTTTCGAGTGAACGTTTTCATGCTAGGCACTCTGATACCAGGTATAAACTTTTTACTTTCTATTGAAATGGCAGTTGTGAGCCAACCAGAGCCTTATGTCACAATTGATCGACTCCATAGACTACGATGAAAGCTTAAAATACTTGAGAGCGTAGGTGAATGTGATGGGATATATTTCAATGATCACATACGTTATTGAATTACCTTAAGATTACTTCATACGAAGGAGCTGGCCCAAACCTAAATGAGATTTTTTAAGAGAGGAGGAAGGTAACGCTCGTGTAATGATAGTAATAATATCAAAAGCAGAAGATTCACTACCCTTTTGTTACATTACATCCCAACTGATTTTGACCACAATTATTTGAAGCTGACCCTAAAATACGGCGCCCTAGTGCCCAGTTCACTGGAGCTATACATGAATGCGAACCCGAGAAACGTCCATACACACGGGATAGCTGAGAATCTGTTAGTCATTACAGCACATTCACTTTCCTGCTTGAATTCATAACTGGCATCTTTATGTCGCCTTTCCAGAGGATAAAGAACATCATATTGGTGTTTTGGAAACATTCATTCCTCATTCTTACCAATATGTGAGGAAGTATTTTTTGTAGGTTGTCCTCTAAAACAGATTGTGAGGACTAAGGCTGATTTTGTGAAATTAAACTCGTTCTCTGGTATCTAGTTTATTGACGATAATTCCTGAATCTCTAACTGCTGATCAGACAATCTCGATTTAAAAAAAAACAGAATTAAAGTGGTTGGTAAGAAGCATTCTAAGAATTTACTCGTAGGTGTTTACTACATGTATTCAGTTCGTCGAGATTGCATTATCAACACGTTTTGAGTAATAATTGAACCAAATAATTTATGCTACGTACTTAACGCAAATTTTGGAGAATCAAGACCCTTATTTTTTTATTTATCCACGGGAATTATAACACTGAACACGATTAAGGAAGTAGAATATACCTGGCTCACGTTTTTCTTCCTTAACAATGAATACAAAATTATTATTTCCATTTTATAGCTAGTTTAAAAATCACCGTAAAGCATGCAAGGAAATGCCATATAAAAATACAAGGAAGTACGTACTGTGTTGCTCTGAACAGGAATCGGCGAACACTGTTTCATTAGATATATCCAGCTGACAAACACGCGAGAGCTTGCGATTTATAGGCACCTGTGCTCTCGGCACTCTACGGCAATATGATAAGATTCACGACTGAGGTATAACTGAGGAGTTGCTACTACATATACAACCAATTCACATTGCATTCCCTGATTTTAACTCTGCAATAGAGCTGAAGGATTTCAGTGAAGACTTCAGTAGTTCGACTCTATGTCTCTATTTACAAAACTTCTTTCATATTTTTGATTATAGTGTTTCTCTCGATCAAAACAACGCCACAGTTTCGATACGATGGAACGTAACAATTATTAATAATATATATGCCCAGTAAAAATACTGCTAAGTGAAATACAACTTTGGAAATTACTAATAAATCCACAAAGGGCGCATAGATGGATTTTGGAATTTGCCAAGTACTGTCGCTAGATTGAAAATATTAATTGACATTAATAGTGAGAACTTCACTGAGTATCCATAGCGTCAAAAATCAATGTTAAGCATAGACAGATGCTTTTAAATTTTCATGTTTATTTTTCGCAGAGTTTTCATGTAAAAGATAAATCGTTGCATCGCTTTTAACCACCAAAACCGTCACATACGTAGAAGAAACGCACAGAATTGGAAGCCATTTCCGTTCGAATTTAAAGATAAGGGAAAACGGATGCACTATTCATGATTAACAACATGATAATACACCTGCTTCACAAATTATCTTGAGAATCTAACATGTTTATTGTTTCTTCGAATCGACAGCTGGACATATTATCTATTCAACATTATCTCCATCGCTAGATTGCAACATTACGCAAGGCGCCATATGGTTATAAAACAGTATCTGAAAATACTTTCCCGATAGTTTCAGAAGAAAAAAATCATTATTCTCTGAAATTATAATTTTTGTAATCCGTAATCTCTCTGGATGTAAGGAATTATTTTTCTAACTAACGAGAAATTTGTAGCTTAAGGTATAAATGCCTAAAATCACGTGTTTCTTAAGAGAACAACCTGCTCCGCATTCGATTTCGATTCCTTCGAATTACGCGAATACGATTAAACAAGTGCCGCGGTTTGTTTAGACATATTAGCTACCTGTATTTAGCAAGCTAAATTTACTAAGATTTTTGGCACGTCAGCGATCAATAATTCTCAAAATCTTTGAAAGTTACAATCCATTTTCACATATTTATCGCATCACATTTCTAAGTACCCGGTATCTCCGAGCGGGAGCTCGTAAGAGAAATTTACAATCTAAAAACTAGTATTGTTATTGAACAAATTTATAGTGAGGAGGGGGTTGAAATTTAGTTCGCCCCTTCTTAAGTCGTTTCAGAATCGCCCATTACACAAGAAAAAATTGCATCATAAGATTGACTGGTACAGTAAATGAACCATTACTTAGATGTACCATTTCTATCTAAAAGAGATCAAGTAACATAGACCAATAATCCAATAATTTTAATAAAATATAATGATTCGTAAAAAATAATAATTTTGTTTGTTGTCTTGACAATTCAACACATGTGTAACACTGCACGGAAAAAAATGAACAGTTGCAGTATACCTGATCCTTTATACTGTAACAAGGGAACGCATGTTAGTATATGCCCAACCAGGAGCAGTGTTACTGTTTCGTAACGGAGATTGTTGGAACGAAATGTTGCATCGTGAAGAAAACCTTGTTGCACACCTCTGAATGAACCTTGTCAGAATAACCAGCTACGAGTTGCATCCGTATCGGAGGAGCAAGCTTCCTATTCGGCATAAGCGTGCACGCTGGTTGGAGGAGCCAGACTACAGTCATGGCGTATCCGGGCCGATACTGATAAGGAGCCGGCCTTCCGAGTCAGCGCATAGAGCAATACTGGTTGAAGGATCCAGCCGTCCGTGTTGCCTTATTTAAACATTCCTTATGGGTGTAGCAAGTTACTGATCGTTGGCGTATGAAGGAATGGATGTCCATGGGAATGGGTCATGCATAGTACCTGCTATTAATACAATATTCATTATATACTTTTGATCCAACAACAGATGTATACATTTACTACACAACCAGACATCGCAAGATAATATAATTTCACTAAAAAATACTCCAAAGGCCTCAAAGCTTACATTTTGCATCTGATTGTTATGGGGCTTTATATAAGCATCACTAACGTCTGCATTGTTGATAAATTAAGTTATATATTGTAGGCACATATATAAATGAATATACCAAAACAGCATGTACCTAGAAAAACAATATATTCAAATAACAACATTAAAATATTTATTTAGTTGAGTAAAATGTGTAAACTATACATAATTAACAATAAAGTGGAAATATTGACACAAACTAAACTGCAACAAATGACAACATAAATTGATGTATGCATGTATCAGTAATGCTAGTCTGGATTAATAAATACATTAATATTAAGCATGTTTTAGGGACCCCTGCTAGTAATTTTGCAATGAAAGAATTAGCAATTATATTATTGGTCAAACCAATTTAAATTTAATTAATATGTTTTTATAAAAGCACTAGATTTGTTTAAATTATAGCTAAAATATAGATGAAAATTATTTTCGAAGTATTTTGTTTGTTTCTTTTAATATTTCAATTTACAAATTTAATATTCTTGTTATTGTTTATATTAATTTTGGTTTACCAAGATTCAATACTATTTATAGCTTGGTTTATGCTTAGGCTGAGTAATTTATTTAGGAATGGCTAACAATACCCTCGTCTATGAGAGTACATAAAGAAATAATTTGGCTCAAAGTTTGTTACTCCAGCAGCAGCAGCAAAGAAGGTTCACTATTACAAGAAGAAATTCAACAAATGCTGACTAAATACAGAAAACCTGAAAATTGAAGTAAAATTTATCCTGAGCCCCAAAGTAAAAAGAGAAATAGGTGTATGCTTACATGCAATAAAGGAAACAAAAAAAATAAATATGTGTAAAAAGTTTGATACTTTCCTATGTTTACGCAATCATACACAAATTTTTGAAAAAAAAATCTTTAATGTAAGCAACATTGCTATTGATAAAAAATAAAGACAGGAAATAATTATGACTCCTTGTTTAATACTGATTTTACATAATGTTCTGCTTTCTTGTTCTACATCAGTATGTAAAATAAGTAATCATGAAAATAAACAGTAAATACTGAAATTTCATTTCAAATACTCCGCTAACACTTCCAAGGCAATAATAAAAAAACAACTTTCCTGCAATAGATCCAAAGATTGATCTCAAAATTTTAAAAAATATTGCATGGTTCTATGAGACCCAGGACAACTCAATCCATTCTGACAAATGGTATGCCTAACAAAAGAGTTAAATAAATTCCTTTCAAAATAGTTCATAAACACTTCAGCAAATAATGGAGACATGTTTGAACCCACAGCAAGACCCTAGTTTTTTTTAAATTTTGTCATAGAGTTTGAAAAATTATCTTCAATGCGCAAGTTCAATATTTTAATTAGATCTATTTTGATTTTAAAAGAAGATTAAGAATTCATAATAGTATGTTTTATACAGACATCTTCTTCAGAGGGTGGTATGTTGGTGAATAAATTGTTTGCATCAAAGGAAACTAGTTTGGTATAATTAGGTATCTTTTTATCTTATTTTTTTAATAAGAACAAAAGAATTGTTGAATTTGAACTTGGGGTTAAGTTTCACATGATTAATCCATGATACTTGGGAGTCCATCGTATTTCTAAAAATTATATACTGTTCATCCCAGCATCACATCCACTCTAATTGTTCACCTAAGCTAGTTTTTCATCATATACCAATTAAACACAATCGCCCACTATCCTCATTGTAGAATCACCAAAGCCAAGACAAGATTCCCGAAACATGTGTGTGACAAGATTCCCGAAACTTACATGATTATATTAGATGTTTCACAACTTTTAACAATTTTTTAACACTTTTACAAGATAATAATTTTGTTAAAATTTATATGCAGTATCATCGATAAGTATAATATATGTATCAAGATGTAATGAAAAATTAGTCTGTGGACTTTGTCTTATTGCAATTTGCCAACACTGTTTTTTTTTCTTTGTAAACTACAAGCTCCGTTGCCTCCTCCTCCTAAACATTAACAAACAAGAATGACTAATGTCATGACAAAATCACATATCATTTTGTCATCTAAGCACAGATTTGATAAATACAGTTTTCTTAACATTTAATTTTAATTCATTTATTGACAAGCAACTTTAAAATCATTTAAAAGATTCAGTCATTAGTTTCTACATGAAAAAAGAATTTGCTCACTGCTTATTAATGTTGTATCATCTGCATAAGAAATTACAGAAAAATCAGAGGAGTTTGGAATAACGTTAACATATATATTACTCCTAGCAAAGGTCCAAGCACAGATCCTTGTAGCAGAACCTGACAGTTAATAGCAGTTGTCACTAAAAAAATTGAACCATTAATGACTATATATTTTGTGAATGTAAATAATAGGTACAGTAGTATCACAGAAGTCCATGTTGTAAATTAGCAGTCACCTTCTAATACATTATCACAATCTTGATCTTGTAGGCAATAGACATTCATAGTATCTGCAACAATCAACAGTAAAGAATAAAATTAACACAATAGTACCTCCCCACAACAGTATTTGAAAATATAATTAAAAAGTAAATAGAAAGGGTTTAGAGCAGAAACTTTTTGTAGGTCTACATGACAGTTTGTTTGAATATTTACAAAACACGTGACATTTTAGCCTCAATTTCAACAATGAAAATTCTGAATATTTATAGTACATAAGAAAACACTTTTAAATGACTTCTGATTGAGTTCACTGAAGTATATATTTTTTTGGTACAGCATCAATGGAAAACCACTCTTCTATAAATATATTATGGAATAATGTTTCATAAACTTGATGGAATAGTGAGCATTAAGAAGAAATTCACACTACCCAGAGAAAATTTGAAGTACATCCTGAATCATCTACAAGCCTACCACATATCTTTGGGATTATGCCTAACACTGGGAACCCCTAATTTGTGTGATTTTAAGTTATGCCTAGTTAAACTTCACAACATTCAATTATTCAATTTCTAATTGACATTAATGACACTTTGAGACCATGTTAAAAATATGTCATAAGATTGGTAAAGCATTAAACTTTATTGTAAACAGTACAATTGCAATGCCCAATTGTGTATTAAAAACTAATCAATAACTAATCATATAACTTATTCTTTAATAGTACTTTTTTTAAAACAATTAACCAAGTCCTTTGCAGGGAATTCAATGTTTATTTATTTATTTGGTAAAAAAACAGTAAAAAATGTATGTGATGCCTGAGGGAGGAGATTACCTGCACGTTTTCTTGAATGCAAAATAAGAGTTTGGAAACTGAGTTCTCTATAAATACTTGAACACAATGGCATTTGAATTTCTTATATAGCTTAAAGGACAAATATTAATTAATGTTTAATGTATTTCATATAGTCATTTTAATAATAATAATAAAGTAACAAATACAGAAAAAGTGAAAAAAAAACAAAATATTAAAAAAATATTTCCAATTATAATGCATTAAATTCATTAAATTATCCTTTATTTTAAAGCAACATGACATTGACTATGTCAACAATATAATATTATTTGTAAGAATTGTTGATCATCACTAATAATTTATCATAACAAATTTGTTTTTGTAAATTATAACCAAGTAGAAAACTTGAAGAAATTCACCAACATATGTATACAATTATTTTAACTGGTGATGTAAAATTATTTGGTTTATCATGTTCAACACAAGCTTTTTGGGGAATTTTACAATTAATTTACTGGTAACTTTGATTAATAGGGCTTAGTAACCTAAAAACATGCATTTCTGGGTAGGCATATATACATACCTTCAAAATGTTGATCCATTCCATTGTGGCACCACCTTCGAAGGGCACCACTCTCTGACAAACTGTTGTCATTGCATTCAATGCAGCATATTTGCTGCATTCTAGAAAGAGAACTCTTGTTCGAAAAATGAAATACGAAGCAATACAAAGTTAATGGTCACCTAATTCGAATATTCCGTTCACGCCCAATGAATAAAGTCTTTCACATCAATACGTAATTCTGACTCTGGAGTCTACTAAAAAATTACCACCAGATATGTAATCCACACTAATAAATAGGGCCTTCCCTTATAATACTCTCTGCTGGACAAACACGAGCAACATATAAGCGCGGGAACCAGGCGGGAACTGGACAGATTTTTTACCCCCCTCCACGGTGCCCCGCTCCCACGCACTTGTCCCAGCGACATAAAGCTGAATGCCGCTGGGTCCAGGAGAAGTCCACATGCCCTTATAACAAGGAGATCTGTGCGGAAACATACAGGTATCCGTACACTGCAACATAACCGCTCAA
>JAHLJT010009436.1:58052197-58076835 GCA_031308135.1 Acheta domesticus
ATTGTCTTATAAGTCTTATTCTTTTTTAGAAGATTTTATTTATTTGTTAGTAAAAGGTCACATTTACGTATAAAAATGTTTTATCGAAAAGGGGTCCCAGCAATATGATTGGTCCACGCAAAGGCAAAGCTTCAGAAAGTCCAATCCTTAAACGACATTAGGGATTTTGTGCACGCCATAGCGGACAGCACTATCGATCTTCTGAGCATTGCGCAGATGCACTAAAGTGACGCGAAACTTAAACTGCACATGCGCAGAAGATCGATAGTGCTTTAACGTTCGAGGATGCGCAAACTCCCTATTTCCATCTGCCACACATTGTCGTTTTATCGGGGGTCGGCGAGAGCCCTCATTCGGAGGACTGAAGGGTCCCGGTGCCGCGCGCCGATTACCCAATTTTTCTTGGCGCACGGGGGGTGTCAATAAAATGGAATATCTCACGGTATTTTGCGTCGTTCTCGGTTGGGCCGCTAGGAGTAGCGTGATCACGACAGTATCGAGCAGTGCTGGCGATCATGCGACTCCTGGCGGCACAACGGAGGACGACGCGAAATATCGTGAGATATTCCATTTATTGACCCCCCCCCCCGTGCGCCAACAAAGAAAAACCGAAGTATAGCTATGCCCCCGAGCCCCCGTCTTGTTTTAGGCTGCGCACGCTTGTCGCGGTGTCTGATGTATTTGGACCAGACAAAAATTCGCCCACCGCGTTAGAACATCCTCGCAGCTCGTAGATTTAGGACTGACCAGTCGCGGCTCGTGGTTTTCTAAATGGGGAAGGCTGCAAATGTTTAATTGCTTGGGGGGGGGAAGTCCTTCAATTTGGAGGGCAGTACTAGGTTTCCATTTATAGGGACAGTAGGGGGACCTGTTCTTTGACAGTTTTATGTAGATATTTCATTAGGACTTAGCTTTTAAATAGTATTGTATTGTAAGCACTTTTTTCTTCCGATACATACATAAGGGAAAAGCGCCCCTACCGCGATTTTGAACAACTAGTTGAAACTGTGTTACTCACTGAGCTGCATAGTAATGCTATGTGGTGAGCACTCCCTTCAGACGCCAGGCCCCACGCTCCGCTCACGCTCGAAGGCTGCAAGGCGGCAGCCTTTCGTTCACCCATAAGCCCGTGCAATGAATGAATGAATGACGTCACGCCTCGTCATTTTACACAGGCCTTATGACTGAACAAAGTGGGAGCCTAAAGATCTTCTCTTCCCTGTCAACAGCTTCAAATGCGTTACGGACGGCCGTTAACGAACCGACTAAGAATTTTTTTTATATCATTGTTATATAATATAACTCAGAAATTCATTATTAATAAATAAATTCATTTACAAATATATTTGTAAATTTCTTTTGGGCGACGATTTTTATAGGGGAGGCTCCGCCTTACAGCCTTTAATGACGAGCCGCGCCAGGGACTGACACAATACTCACCGTGCTGGATCGGCATGGAAATTTTACCAGCTTGTTCAGGGCATTTCAAAACGCCTACTTACACATTTTTAAGTGCTATGAAGCATTGCAAGTAGTGTTTCATGACCTTACTGCCCGTCGAAGCGCGGAAATAGCCTCGCGTCGCCGGTCCTGCGGCCTTTACTCGCAAGCCGCGCCGCCGCCGCGCCGCCGCTATCGGCATATCTGTCGGCAGGGTGTCACTTGCCTCGGAGGGCGTGCAGGGTGAAAAAAACGGGTGTTTACATGGCAGGTTCGGACAGATGAGAAGGTCAAACACGTGCATGAACAATCCAGATTTAATTATTGCAAAGATAGGAGTGCCTGAAAATGTTACCTCGGTATGCGATAAATAAGTAAATACATTTCACTTTTATGTCAGAAATTTTCATAATAATGGAGTCTAATCAAAGAAGAGTGTAATATGTGCAAATAAGAGTGTAATATGTCAGAAAGAGCACCGTATGCAAGTTTCTTTTTTAGGTTCTTTAAAAATAGCATTTGTTACGATGACTTCGGAAATGAATATTGAGAATATCTGTTACTCTGTACCAGTGGCGTAGCGTCAGGGGACGCTGAGATGCTGAGCATCCCGTATATAAGAACCTTAAATACTGTATTGATAATCTTACAAGTGGTCTGTTGAGCGAAACACGTTTTGTATTAATTTAAAATTGATTTCCTATGATTGAATTCGGCGGGCTGTTGAAGCTGGCCTCTGATTGCTTGAAAGCTAAAATACTTCAGCGTCTGCCGCCAGATTGCGACGAGCAATGACGCATGCGCAGATGGCGAGGTCCCCCTCTCCCCTCTTCACCCCTGGCCCAGAGAAACCCGACTGCTTTACGCTAGCGTCTACTGCGGAAAGATGCTCGTTTGTGCACGAGAGCGCAGCACACTTCAGGCGTTCAGTAAATTATCTTTCTCTCTCTCCCTCGGGAGTCCCCGCTTGATCATGGGTACAAACTGTAGAAATAGTGCCTGACTACTATTTCTTAATTAATATCCAAGAAATTGTATTATCTCTTAAATAGATTACATATTATTTAAGTCTGCAATGTATAAATTAACAAATGGTCTTATTGCCATTCGCGTATAAGAATTAAAGCTGAGCCATTGTATAATTTGCTTTCAAGACATCGGCAGCCCTGACTGCTGTGAGGATTTTGTGGGAAGCGCCTACACCGTCGTAAGCAATCGAGATCGTGGAAGTAGTCCCAGTGTATCTGCCTTGTGTTGCGTTCGCCTGTTAGACGAAGTAGTTGATAGTGACATTTTGTGTGTTATTGTTGAGCATCCCCAAACGTGTGAGTCACGCTACGCCCCTGCTCTGTACTTCAAACTAAAGAGCCCAACGGATAAGGCCTTTGCCGTCAATCGTGAAAGAACGAACGCGCTAGAAATCTGACGTCGCACAGTTTCTGGCGCTGCCGATGCAACGGTTTACCCGCTGCGGAAGGCGCGGGGGGCACGAAATGTCTTGATGCAAAACGCCTCTAAAACATTATTTTTAATATTCCATAGCATTTCAAAATTTGAATATGTGGGTTTTGCACGGTGTTTTACCAGCGGCGAAATTTCATGAGAATCCGAATATCCAACCTGGCGAGTGTTGGTGTAGGATGACAAGAAACATCGATGCTTTGTATTCAATGTTTTCGTCACATCGATGTATTTTTCCACAAACATCTAGGTTTTCAAAAAATTCTCATGATATAAATAAAATTTCCAGAAACTTAACGTTTTGTGAATTTTTTCAAAACCAAAGCCACCGATATCTATCGCGGTTATATCCATGCCCAGACGGCACGAAACCGTATACTATAAGCAAGGTTTCTCGTGATGTCAGGTTAAGGGATGTTTTTTAATAAATTTGGATGTTTATTCCCTTTTACAGGTAAATTTGAGGGGAGGGTGAGGGAGAGATTTCTTTGTGGTTATTTTTGGGGGATTGTTCAGGATGTCTCACTTTATTACGGGTTTAGGAAAATGTCTATTATATTTCATGCGAAAAGTAACTGAATAAACTAGTTCAGTATTTGCTATAGATAACTTACGATGGGTAGAGACAAAGACGAAACGAATTGCTTAAAATCAAATTTTACTATCAGCGAATCATTTCTGGCTCTTTGAAAAGATAATATTGCCCAAAATATATTATTGCAAACACCAAATAATATTTTCTACGCGTTTAAAATTATCATGGGGTCGTCAGATGTTCACTCTTTCAGTGAGATGATCTCTAATTAAATTAATGACTTGAGTACTTAAAATGAAAAAAGAGAACATGTAAATATATCTTAATAAAATAAAATAATTATTTTATACGAGGAAAAATTCAGCAGTTTATTAGGGCTACTTTTTAATTACGACTAGAGTAGACGTTTTTTAGTCAGAAATCGGCTCGAAATCTTCTAAACGTATTTCAAATATGAGCATCGGCCCCGATTTTAATGCATTTAGCATCAAGAAAAACTTTTGAACTGACGAACTGACTGAATGGAGGTTGAGTCAATTTGAAACGAGCGGTGCATTTTTTTAAATATTTATTACAAATGTAGTTATGTTAAAGAATTAGTTACGAAGCATAAAAATGTTCTTGGCCAAAAAAAATGCCAACGCTTTTAAGTTTCAAGTTTTTAATAAATATGTTTATATTTTTTACTGATTTCTACGTGGTAGTTTCGCTGAACTGCATTTTGAACCTTGTCCCTTTGCCTATATAGAATATCGATTAAAAATTAAAAAGACAGTGATTTAACGCAGAATATACTTAAAACTACTTATAATATTTGCGTATTATGTATCCCATTATATCCAGAACGTTTTACTTCGATGATTTTTGAATGACAGTGAATAGACTAAAAGGAAAAATAGCAAAACAGGATGCCCTTTATTTTTATTTCCTTCTTCACATTCAATAAAGATTATTTGACGCGTTATTTGTAAGTGACCAAACAATAAATTATAACTCATTTAAGTACTATAATTAAAATGGAAATAGGATGGGGAAATATCATCTGTTTTATCATATTTTAAAAACTTGAATATTTTAAACATCGAGGGTTTTTTTTGTCGAGGTTTTCATAGACATCGAAAACCTTTCCGATATATCCAAGCATAGATATATCGATGTTTGGTTAAAACTTGCCATCGCTAGTTGGTGTGACTAGTTCTATTGCCTACGAGCGTACGAGGAGCGGAGGGCCAGCACGTGTAACTGCACGATAACCCAACGACCCCCCTCCTCTTCTCGACCACCGGTCGGAAGTGTCGCTTATCTCCATCCGCTTTCTGCCGGCGGACACCGGGCGGAAAGCGGCACTTTCACGAGGAATAGCATTACGTGCATGGAGAGACACGTTGTTCTCGCGGAATAACAGAAGTAATTCCGAACTGCACAAAATTAATTATGGTATCATGCAGAGGATTCTCAATAAATTGACTCAAAGGCAAAAGTCGAAGTTCGAGTTAAGAAATATTTTTATTCTTAAAAGGTTCTGAATAAAGCTAAATGTATTAGAATTCTGACGTGGAAACAAAGAAAATTCACTTCAAGGAATCCAAAATTTATCGGATTTGGTTATCAATGTTTAGATGATGCCATCGAATGGATCACAGAAGTTTTACCATGGCTCTAAAAGAATACCACCGCTGTTTGGTGGCTCTAGCAGTGACCTGGCAAATGCCCCTCTTAACGTTTTTGGGTCGGAATAATTCAGGAAAATTTTGGACGAAGACGTTGTCACAGAAGCCTGCTACTTAACCTGCCCTGCCGACCAAACACACAAAACCAGATCTCGCAGCTTATCACGCCCCACACATTGAAATGAAACTGGCTCAAACTTCGTTTAACCTGGGAAATATGTTGTCAATATCGCGCGTGGCAAATAAAATCAGCCTGTATATATTTGGGTAAATCACTGTAGAAATCAAAAAGTAAATCGGGATTTTTATTGAAGCAAAACAGAACATAACAATCGAATAGCCTGTTCCAGAAAGACATTCCTTTTTTGATGTCCCAAAACATTGACCTTCGATAGCTTCTTTTAATTTTAATGAGAAATCACGCCAAATATGGATTACCACTGCATTGTTCCAGAAATCTTGACCTTGTGTAAACAATCAGTTATGCATTGCTTCAATCTTATTAGTTTTTAGCATTAGTATATCAAGTGTGTTGCAAAGTATATACGTTTATGTAAATAATATAGGGCTCGTTAAAAATCCTAGACCAATCCATGATTAAAAGGTAAGTCACGAGGGGGTAGAATTAATGTTTAAGACAGTGGTTTGGTGTCTTCATGCAAAAGATTTGTTTTCCTTCCCTATGTTATAAAGATAATTTCGGGATAAACATGGCCAAAAGAGTCCAATCATGGACTGCCCGTTTTCTTTTCAAAATTTTCATGCGATTATTCAAATTTGTGATCGTTTTTATTGCGAATAAATCAAAGTAAAAATATTGTAAATACGTTTCTTCTGTGGATACTACCAGACAATAAATAAGACAATTGGAGAAAGTGTATAATCAAAGTAAATGAAGGAAATATTTTCCAAACAAGCTAACAGTAAGTCCACTAAGAATACACTACAGTATATACAAAAAGAAACTTCTAAAGAAAGAAGGGGTATTAGTGAAAACCAAAATGTACAACAAGCAATTAAACTTGAATGCTATATAGGAATTTAGAATTTTTTTGTTCGACATTCGAAATTTTCTACTGGCCTATTTGGAAGGTTTTCTGTCTTTCCCTTGTTATTTTCCCTAGTTTCTCACTTACCTCACATTAGTCTCTACTGCTAGAAACCATTACTACAAAAATACTATATTACATATTGGTTTTCATTTTTTATATTCATTTTTACGGGCATTTTCCATTCTTTCTAGTCTGTAAAAGTCGGAAATGATTTGCTAGTAACATGAAGCGACGTTTTCCAAAGCGTTATCGACTGGCATCCAGATCAGTTTGTAGGGCATGGGTTCGTGTTGGAAGTAAACTAGACGTCCGATTCAGAATCATTTGTGATATTGATCGCTTGGTTCTCAGACTGTTCTTGTTTGTGAACGGTGTTTGCTGTCAGCAGAATACATTCATTTCTATGCAACACATTCTAGAAATACTGAACAATTTATTGGAGTTTACACATTTGAGAATAACGAAACAATTCTAGTATTTTGCATTTTTATGCGTACGGGTACGCATTTACGGGTTGATGAACCCTCAACGGAATATTTGGCATTACTGTATCAGAAAGATGGAGCTTTAGCAATAATTGACTTACTTTTGTTTAACGTAATATTATTAACTCATAAATTGTAAGGTTCCACTGAATGCATGTGGATTCTTTGTAGACTTTGCATATGTAAACTAGTGCCATGGGAGGCAACACGCAAATGTACTTCCTATTCTATTTTACTCTTGATTTCCCTGTAAGATCTAGGTTTACTACACAATTAAAATAAAAATGATAATACTTCTGACCAAACTCGATTACGAGGAAAGTATGCAATTAAGATGACAAGGTAGTCTCAATTGCATATCAAGTTGTATATCAAGAGGTCCAATGATTGCGTTTTAATATCGCCTGTCGGCGCTGAGACCCCTTTTTACTTTCCCGTATACGTACGTATACACGGAGTGATATACGTAGTATAGGGAAAGTTATGTAATGCTGCGCGAAAAAATGGCCAATTTTCGGCGGAAAAATATTAATTGCCGGGCCGTGAAAACGAATAAGTGGATAAAACCAGTTGCTAAATTAAGAAAAAAAATCCCCTAACACGTGGTGTAGCCAGAAATCCTGTTTTCCAGGTCCTTGATACCGAAAACCCAATTGAAATGAAAATGTCCGTCTGTCCGTCCGTCTGTTTGTCCGTCTGTGAACATTGCTAGCGCCTAAACCATACGTACGATTTCTTCCAAAATGGATATTCCCCGGTCGATCTGATTCTAGTCGAAGCTTCGAGATTTTGAAAAAGATTCTTCAAAATTTGGGGGTACTTTATATGAAGCCCCCCCCGGGGGGTTTCAAAATTTTCTCAAAAACGGCTCCAATTTTTTCTTTAAATTTCTTGTATGAATAGAGGAAAATACACTTATTAACATGGCATAGGTCCGATTTGCACGGATAACTCTGAATTTTCGAAAATTTTGAAAGTTTGAATTTTTTTCGGCGTCTTTCACCAGCTACAAAATTGAAGATAGAGATTTTTTCTTCAAATAAAATTTGTTCTGCATATTGAGTTCTTTCAGAAAGGTCATGTAAATGTTTCTCAAAATTTTAGTAGTTTTCGTGCAATATTGCGTGCAGCCTGTGCAACATTAAAAAATTACAAAAACAAGATTTTCTCAAAACGGCTCCAAATTTTTTCTTTAAACTTTTGGTAGGGATATTGGGAAATTTACTCTATCAGATGACATAAAAGCCATATTGCTCTCTCGGTTTGTTTTTTCAAAAATTACAAAAATGTAAATTTTTTTACTTGTCTCTCACGTCGTTAATATTTACATTAGCGGAGATTTTTTTACATTATTATATTTACGAGTACATGTGCTTTAAATAATGTTACTAACATTTCTCGAAAACACAACAGTTTTCTGTGAAAAGTAGCTCAAATTTCGGCATTTTCAGAAACGCTCAAACGCCATTTTCTCAAATTTGGCTGCAAATTTTTTCTTGAAACTTTTGTAACAGATAGTGATAATTACACTCTTTAATATGATGTAAAGGTTATTTTGAGTTTTTTTTTGTTTTTTCAAAAATTATATAAATGTAAATTTTTTGAAAGATCTCTCACATCTTTAATATGCACATTATCCGCAATTTGTAAACATTATATTTGTGAGTGTAAGTTCTTCAAATAACTTCAAATAAAGTATTTTGAAAACTCAAAATTTTCTATGAAAATGAGCTTCAAATTTCGCATTTTTAGTAGTGCTAAAACGTCATTATCTCTTAAACGGCATATAATTTTTAAAAGAAAATTGCCATTTACAGCTAGGTTTTTGTGTTCTTTAATATTCTAAAATTAATATTTTCGTTCTACTAATAGGAAACCGAAAAATTAAGAAATTGGCCAAAAAAATTTACCCTTTGGCGGTGATAGATGGTAGCTGGCAAGAAAGAGTATGTGGCAATTCCGAATAGCTAGCGAAGACCCAAGAAAATAGAAAACGAATACGGGAAAGTCTGTGCCATTCTGTAGCACCACTAGTTATTTTCCATAGACGACAGGAGGAAAATGACCAGGATGCAAAAATAAAATTTTCTCCCTAACAATGAATCCACGATAGTGGAAAGGAATGGACATACACAGATTGATGGCTCATTTCGACCAAGATAATGAATAATATTAATAACATAACCTCTGTTGCAATAGAGGTTTGTGCTTGCGAATTGCCAGATTCATGCTGATTCATTTGGCTTGTCATCTTGTGTTCTTCAAAAAAATGCTTGATATTTTGCTGGGAAATTTGTATTTTTAAGATGTACAAATAATATCTTATTTAATTTTATGGAATTAAAATAATTACTTATCGTAAAATAAAATGAGGAAACATGTAACACTGGGTGGCGAACGTGTTGCAAATGAAACTCCGACATCTGTCTTTACGTTTCTAATTTCAACTTGGATATGGATCTGAAAAGGAGATGCTCTCTGATTATGTTTTCTATCAAGAACTTCATTGATTCTATTTTTTACATCTGAAATGCGATCTTTTCTTATACCAGGGGGAACGCGATACGCTTAGAAGCGTTCTGGTATCGAGCGGTGTTCGAAGTTACGACAAATCTCCGTGACGCGGCTCCTTTTTGTTTCGCTATATATATTCACATAATGGAGGCATATTACGCTATATCTATCACATAACATATTTTCGGGGGAGTATACAGCGAAAACCACTAATTCAAGAGGCACAATTTGGATGTTATACTACGAAAAACCAACAGGCGCTGTTCTGCCCTTCATCTCTCTCTTTCCCGTCCCATCACCCTTCCTCAAATTTACTTGCAGATTCCGCACGTCTCTGAGCAGGTGAGGTAATATCGGGAAGCACCGGATCAGCAAAAATGTAATAGAATGTTCGATAAGAGCTTATTCTGTAGATTACGGTGCGATAAACATATCTTAGGGGCCTTGTGCCTCAAAATTTTAGTTTTTAAGGCCCTAGAACGTCTCGTTTAGGAGTTATTTAACGATATAGATTCAAAATGCTGCCGAGTGTATTGCGGGTTGCATTTGATGCGAATATTTAGTTTTGATTTACAGCGCCATGTAGTGGAGTTACAACAGAATTAATAGCACATAAACCTTCTGGGTGAAAAAACACACAGAAGTGCCAACTTAATAGCTTATTTTCCAAGTTTCGACGTTTCCTCCCCGGACAGTCTGTATACAGAGTGAGTCATGTAACTTTAGCACCTTCTGTAACTTTTGAACGGTTGAAGTTTTGCAATGCAGTTTTGACGGAATTGCATGAGGGAAAGACGCTAATTGATACGTGCATTAATTTCTATTTTATCACTTGCATATTACGAGATTTTTGAGGTAACTTTGTTTTTTTTAATGGAACTATACATATTTTTTCAGTCCACCATGACGAGCGTAAAAAAACGAATCCAATGATATACATGTCATACGTTAGATAAGCATTTTTGCTTTTAATTTTGATTTTTGAGAGTGGGGTTTAACGGACGTTTTGAATAGTCCACCACACAAGGTCACGCGGCGCTCCACCAGCAACGCGCGCCCGGGCAAGGGAAGGGAGATTTAAAGATACGAAACTTATTCCAAATATTCACAAAACCATTACAGTTTTTCCGGAACTGTGCTTTCCATCCTTCCGCATTTTCAGATTTTTGTCTTTCTTTCATTGAAGGATGGAAAATAAGGATTTGGCATATGTATATTGTAATAAAATTGTTTATAACTTCAACTTCATTTAATGAGGTTTCATAAGATACGTATTAATGGGATCTTGAAACAAAGCACAATAAGAATAAATAATTAAGACTGTACAAAAATATTGCATATTTTGAGCAAACAATTTCAATGTTAATAAGCATATAATAATAACTTAGGGATAGAATCAATCTTATTTCAATACACAGTACTTATTACAAATTCATATTTTCAATTCCTAGGAAACACAAAATATTTGAAAATGGGGCAGGATGGAAAGCAGAGTTCAGGAAAAAATGCAACAGTGTTGGGAATATTTGGTATATGTTTCGTATCCTCGAGTACTAAAATCCCTTCCCTTCCCCGAGCTCGCGTTTGCTGGGGGAGCGCTGCGTGACCTTGTGGGGCTGACAGTTACAATGAAAATATCCGTTAAACACTAGTCTCAAAAAAAAATCAAAATTACTCAAAAAATTGCTTATCTAACATATGACAATATTTATATGTTTGGATTTGTCTTTTTACGCTTGTCATGATAGACCGAAAAAATATGTATAGTCCCATTTGAAAGAACAGAAATAAGAACAGAAAAAACAGAACAGATAGAACAGAAATCAATACATATTTCAATTAGCCCCATTCCCTCAATCACTTCCGTGAAAACTGCATTGCAATATCTTCAATCGTTCAAAAGTTACAGGAGGTGCTAAAGTTACGTGACTCACCCTGTATATAGATTAACCTTCCCCGCTGGTCCACTTATTTTCTCATTCCCAGTTAATCGTACTCGTAACTAGTTTTTCGTATTAAGTTTTCGTTAAGACACATCTTTAAGTGATTTTCAAAGTAACAGCAACGTGACCCCTGCTCAATAGTCAATAGTAAATAAAGAAAAGTGACGGATGTCGGACTCCTCAATTAATTAATTGATTGGTTGGTGATTCCGGGCGCGTCAACTGTTAGGGCATTAAGAGTGTTATAAAGAACGCAGGACCTAGTTACACAAGCAGGCCATGAATCAAACGCTTCGGAGAAACGTGCTGAAATCTGATGGTTACATGTGTAAAAGGAAATGTCCTCGATGAAGTGCTAAGAGACGAACATTAGTGAATTTCATCGAAACAATCGTGTCCCTTTATTTGAAGACGGATCCCCACACTATCCAAGAGTGTCCAGCCACAGCTTACTTACTGCTCGTCCCACGTCGCTATAATTTAATTAGTTCCTTCACATCACCAAAAACTCAGCACCCAACGCTGATCAGCTTCTTGCACTTGAAGATGGTTTGGAAGAGAGATTTTCCTCGGCTAAACAATACCAGTGCATCGTACTATGGTCCTAAGTATTCGAATTCGAGACATCGCTGAAGTGGTCGTAAGCATTAAATATCGCTCACCTGTTTAGCTGGGGCAGCATGACCTTCAGACCATGGATTTTGCTGGATGAAGCGGACTTCATCAATCACACACGCGGACAGTCCACTCATGATGCGAATTATTGTGGGCTCTGGCAAATCCGATAATGGGTATATCGTACTGTGGGTTGGTGAATTTGTGGAATACTTGAACTTTGAACATAAATAAGTTGTTTTAAAATCATTACTTGAATTTTCGGAAGTGATATTGAGAAAAATTGCAATCGGTATTTTATGAATTTCGAATAATTAATCTTTGAAGTCAGTGATTTTTCGAGCTGGGGAAATTTTCGCAAATTTACCTTTCTAAATTTGTCACACTATTCTCCTTGTTCTGTCAATTATAAATAGTACTGTACGGAAGGACCCTGCTCATGTCATCTTTATTGCACTGGCAATGTAAAGGCGCATTATCAATTATTCCATTACGGATAGAACAAATACCTAAACGTATAAATATTTGCTTTTCTGTCCGAATAAGCAATTACATTGAAAATGAAATCGACGTAAGAAGGTCCCAAGATGAGTTGAAGTGTCGCAGTATTTGTAAACTTACTTCACGTAGTAGAAGACTGCACATGATTTATCAAAATCATTATTGTAAAAACTCTTTTTGTCGGTTGAAAATCCGTTATTTCTACAAACGTTCATGTTAACCGATTCGATTAAATGCAAAACTTCCTCTAGAAATTTATGAAAAAATAAAGATTTTCTCTGAAGTAAATTGATGAGTATTTGCCTTCTTGCACATCTCTGGCATTCAATACAGTAATGTTCCTTTCCATCCGAATTCAAGAGCCTTCCAACTTCGAGAACTTTGGTTCTAGTTTGTGGAAGTTAAGTTCTGCCCACATGCTCTTCCTCAGCCACTTAATGATGGAACGCACTTTGTTAACTCGATCGAGGAGATACGTCGTGCACTAACCGGGCCCCGAGGCGACGTCAGAGGCGTTCAGGCCAATTCCGCAGGATCGTAAGAGCGGGATGGGGGCAGGGCCGGGAAGAGGACGGCGCATTGGGGGCGAAGCAATCTTGACGACGACGCTCGTCTACAGCCCCTTCTCCTCCCCATCCCCTCCCCTCGGCAATTTGCCCTTCACCAGTCCTGCCATCGCCCCGGGTGCTGTAAAGGGTGGGCGTCACACGTACTGCTCACAGCCTCAGTTTGTATTTCAATGTTTATATTAGTTATTTGTGTGTGTGTGTGTGTGTGTGTGTGTGTGTGTGTGTGTGTGTGTGTTATTTAAGGTCGCATCAACTACTAGGTCATTAGCGACCACTATTGGATGGTATGAGGATGAAACGATATGGTGATGATAGGGGGTGAAATGACGAACACATACAACCATGCCCGAGGACTGGATTCGAACCCGCGACCCCACGGTCCAAGATCACTACGGCACTACTGTCTTAGCGATCTCGGCCTCGGGGCCGACTAGTCAGTTTGTATTACAATTACATTGAAGTACAATGACTCCCAAGTAGGATTCCACGGCACTTCACTGTACCGCAACCACTTGCAAGGGGAAACTCGACATGAAGAAATAAAAAATAAAAATCTACTAGATTTTTTTACATGAACGGTAGAACAGAAAGCCTTCTTTGCTAACGCCGGCACATGGAGCAAACGAAGGCAAGTTTCACCTTGCGGCTATGATGTGATTGGTTTCCCATCCCATCTGAACCATCATCCACGGCCTGAGATGGCTCAGCCACAATCTTTGCCGCTGTAGCGTTATGGTTCGAGTCCCGACCGTGGCGGATTTTGAACACTAGTTACGTGGCCTAGGTCGAATACAAATGCTGTCTGAAAAAGAATTCTAGCGGACGGCCGCTCCGATTGATAGTTCTTTGTAGCTGCTTCAGCCTGTGCCATTTTCTGAATGTGAATCAGTGAAATTGTCACTGATTCAATCATTGAGAGCCGAAGTCACTGATATCTTCAGTCGAAATGGGTAGTTTCGCTGGCAATCAGCGAATATGAGAACCTTTTCATAATGACCGCCAGCATAGCACTGGTCGTCAGTGGTAAAAGTGCTGCGCCACCATCGCTCACTGATCATTCAGTCGCCTTCACTGATTTAAACAGTGAATTTTCACTGATTCAATAAGTGGTCTCCGCGCGATCTTCCCTTCTTCATCATTGCACTGTTCTTTCCCGTTACAAACTTATACTTACACTTAAATGCACTACACCACCACTGTCGAGAGACCAGTCACGAGCTTCGAGCGTATTCCGGTGGTGGCGAAGTCCCGTTGGGCTAAATACCTAGAGAGGAAAACAAGAAAGTTGATGTGGATGTCGACACCGGATCTCACATTCCAGCAGGGGAGGAACACCATCCCCTCTCGGTATAACATGCACCACACTCGCGGGATTAATGACCGAAGTAGTTGAAGCCCCGCACCGGGAAACACAAAATACAGACTCGCTGTACTCAACGAACCACCATCCCATCTGTAATTATAAATCTCGCATCATTCACTTTTCTTGATCATCCCACCGTCCTCAGGCGTGCATGTTTTTCTTGTGCTGTAGCGTGACGGAGAATCACCCACCGCCGTATCATTTTCCAACCCACTTCTTTTGATTCCTAGCCGACCTGTACGGTACAGGACTTCGGGCATTTGTGCTCAATACGAGTTATTTGCGGGATGAGCATTGGAAACCCGCGTAAGGTATGGACGTTGTTTTGTGAAATGCGCATTCCAAGCACACCGTGATCACTTGATCGATCGATTATTCGTGATTCCGTGCGCGTCAACTACTGAGGTCATTAGCGCATGTTTTTCATCGTGAGGTGACGGTGATATTGGCGGTGAGGATGGCGAGATCCGGTGCCGTCCTATCGACTAGCGGGCTTTTCCTGAACTAGGTATCTCCCACCAGCGGGGCACCGCTCCAGCCGGGACAAGCTCTAAGCCCCCGACCGGCAATGTGTGGTAGTGAAATGTGCGTGTGTAAGGGGTGAGGATAGGAAAAGGAAGGAAAGATCGCGCGCTGTCTGTGGCCCGTTTGTTAGGGTACTGCTCTAGCATTCGTCTGGTCGAACGGAGGAACCACGGAAAACTACCGATCAGAGCAGCCGGCCGCTAGAATTCTCCTCCAGACAGAGACTGAATTCGACCTAGCTGACAAGCTAGTGTAGAAAATCTTGCCGTCGTCGGGACTCGAATCTATGACCTCCCGGTCAGAGGCACTGCAGTGAAATGAGTTGATGCACTGAGCCACCTCTCCCGGTCCCATGCATCACCGTTGAATATAATTTCTCCCCTTAATTTCTTCCCCTTCCCAGGTAGGTTGTAGGGGCGCAAACACGGTAAGAACTAGGTGCACAATATACGGGCCTACATGCCGAAACGCCGCCGCCGTCTAGACGTGCCCTGGCTACTTTCTTCTAACACAGAACTAAACGTGTCGAACTCACGAGATACCCTTATCAAAATAGTGTGTAGTAGGGTCTGCATGGTTTCACAACACTTATCAGTGAGATGAATGTGGAGATTGGTAGGTACCACGGTTGCTGCAACAAAGCCTGAAAGTCGCAATCAGGTGCGGGGACAGGGGGGGGCTACTCGCGGCCCGAACGGTACCCAAAGATGTAAAACAAATCGAAGAAATAGCTGGTTGCATCAAACATAACTTAGCGGAACTACATTACCTAAAACGAATATGTAATTTCCATAATGCGATGAGGCGGGATGCGAGAGGCGGGAATGCGAGAGGCGGGATGCGAGAGGCGGGATGCGAGAGGCGGGATGCGAGAGGGCGGGATGCGAGAGGCGGGATGCGAGAGGCGGGATGCGAGAGGCGGGATGCGAGAGGCGGGATGCGAGAGGCGGGATGCGAGAGGCGGGATGCGAGGGGCGGGATGCGAGGGGCGGGATGCGAGGGGCGGGATGCGAGGGGCGGGATGCGAGGGGCGGGATGCGAGGGGCGGGATGCGAGGGGCGGGAATGCGAGGGGCGGGATGCGAGGGGCGGGATGCGAGGGGCGGGATGCGAGGGGCGGGATGCGAGGGGCGGGATGCGAGGGGCGGGATGCGAGGGGCGGGGATGCGAGGGGCGGGATGCGAGGGGCGGGATGCGAGGGGCGGGATGCGAGGGGCGGGATGCGAGGGGCGGGATGCGAGGGGCGGGATGCGAGGAGGCGCGAGGCCACGGGGGTAGCGCGACTCCCGGAGATTGCGCCAACGGCGTGGAGTGGAGCCGGCGAGGGTCCGACCTCGACGGGAGGTCGGTGACGCCACTGCAGGCGCACTCAATTGTCACGGAATTCGCCCCCCGTGACCCGCCCGCTCCCACAGCGGCCCCGCCCCCCTCCGCCAACCTCTCGCCCCTCGGCGACCTCCCACCGCCCCCCGAAATTAATGTTGTCGATTTCTTTCGTCCGCCTTGGCTCCGAGGCTCGTTTCGCGCATTTCAACGTGTCCCCAATGTCACCAGGTTTCAGTACTGCGAAGGATGTGGCTAATGTCACCATGATCTTGTGACAGAATTGACTTCTTATACTAAAACGTATCCCAAATGAACAATCATCTCGATATCAATCCAATAATCTATCATCATTCACCCTTCATAGTCATACGGAGAGCATTGATACACCAAAACTCTCCTCCTGATAGTCGTGGTGACACTGAAGAATGAACCGCGGAGTCCCCTGCAAGGAGAAGGGACGTCGCAAAGGCAGAAGCCCCTTCCCTCGCCCAGGCACAATAGGCGGCATGGCACTCATCACGATCATCAAACCTGGTTTGGGGTTATTTTCCAGAGGACGCTTACGTGTAGAAAAAAAGTGTTTTGAATATCAGTTTTCTCTTTCGTGAAATGGAGGAAGGGGGGAGGTAAGCGTGACGTGTGACGCCTGTCAGGAGGCGGGCGAAGAGCGCTCCAGCGGGCCGAGGTGCTTCACTCGGCCCCACCCACCGCCCCCCGCCCCACCCGGCCCCACCCCCAACCCCGGCCCCCACCCCCAACCTCAGCCCCAGCCGCGCCTTGGCTCGGAATAGACGCGGAAGGCAGCTTGGACCTTGTTCAACCTGCTCTTCGCTAGATGGACACGTATCACCTCCGACGTTATGCCATTACGAAACGGTGCGTTCAAAGAGGGAGCATCTTATAGTCTCTTCTCCAGGTCTTTTCAGAATAAATAAGAGCTGCTGATCGTTCCTCACTTTATAAATTTAAGTGACGGTGCGGTACGGCGTTGGTGAGGTGAATCTGGTCTCGATTTGTACTCAATTAGGAAATTAATGTTCTCCATACTTATTTCGTGCAGTACCTGAGACTCATGAAATTTTATGCATATTCAGGCTTATGTTTGTCACAGAAGTATAAAATGTGTATTTCAATTACAATATGGATTTGAAGACGATGAAATCGAAGATAACGATTCGTCTAATCCATTTTAAAAAAAGTATACAATCGACTCTGGTTATAGTGAATGTCTGGGACTAGCATTTTTGGTTCACTATATTAAAGGGTTTACTATATCCGATGGTGTCAAAATTAAATATGATTTCTTCAGGAATTATTAATTTTATTAATATAGCGATTATAGCAAAATCCATTAACCGCACGCACTGAAAATTTCGAAATATGACCTTAAATTTTCAATATTTGCCCTTAAACACATCTATTATTTTCAGTCGTTTGCTTCGCAATTTCATCATTAATAATTTCTCTAAATCCTTCTCCAGAGTTCGTGTTCTCTTCATTCTGTACGGTCTTTAGTGTCTAAGTATCGAAATGCAGTCTTCACACCCTTAAATGCCTCTTGCACTGTTGGAAGACCGTCCCACTCTCCGAAGGCCCTTTCACTCGCCCTTATAACATACGAGATCCTTCTGTTAGCGAAATGGCGCAAGCAGCTAATGAAACTGATCGTTGAATGAAACATTTCGGGTCCACTTCTTCCACATCAGGGGCGACTTCTTTGATTATGACCTTTGGCCGACGATATTTTTTTCCAAACTGCCTACTCTCTGAATCTGAATCAGTGAAATTGTCACTGATTCAATCAGTGAGAGCCGAAGTCACTGATATCTTCAGTCGAAATGGGTAGTTTCGCTGGCAATCAGCGAATATGATAACCTTTTCATAATGACCGCCAGCATTGCACTGGTCGTCAGTGGTAAAAGTGCCGCGCCACCATCGCTCACTGATCGTTCAGTCGCCTTCACTGATTCAAACAGTGAAGTTTCACTGATTCAATAAGTGGACCCAATTTTCACTGATTGTCAGTGGCAGGGTTATAACTGACACCATCAGTGAAAAGTCACTGCCAATCAGCAGTTTTTTCCATTCGGACTGAGAGAGTACAAAGTGTTGGAATTTGTGGCACTGAGGCGATATATTTTTCCATGAGGGAATTAATTTCCAGGACGTATTTGCTACTTTCACTATAGCCGAGAAGTAGGAGAACAGGGCGGGGCTAGATTTGCAGTTAGTGCAGAGACCGGGACTTGATGTAGGTAAACAGTAGATTGTGAAAATGAATAACGGACATACTCGAAGCTCTTAAGTTTTATATTAACACATCGAAATATATATTAATGAAAATTTTTAATTCCGATATTACTTTGTTTTTTCAACCAAACGATTGCAGTAATTGATGTTGAAGGGTCTTAAACAAGACCCTGTCCGCCACCGGGTTTCTTAAGCTTGTTAATGATAAAAAACTGTGACTCGAGTATTAATGATCGTGAGTTATTTCAATGGTGTTTGTCAATTTATTCATTGTATTTACCGCATGGGGTTGCCGACAAATATGTTTTAATATACTTGAGATAGCATACACAATGGTAACATATCTAAAATTTATAAACAATCCCTTAAACAAACGTTCTAGCCAATCATCGAATGACTTGATTCACAGACACTGTACGTGAACGAGATAGAAAGTTGTACTGTAAGGCTGCTACTTGCAATCAATGTGCTAGGGCAGTGGTTTTCAAACATTTTGCTACTGACTCCTTTAGGTTACAAATTCTGCACACGCCTTCTCTATATTAAAATTAAATTGTTAATTATTACTTGGTCTTCCTCCAGTGCATATAACCGGATATTCAATATCCAGTTTATTACTTGTATCTGCGGCAGTCAATTTAACCTTTACGTTCCCTCTTGGCATTAAAAATACAAAATTGCAAGTTCTGATAAGGTTTTCACATTTATAATAACAATTTCAAGGTATCTTCCGTAAACCGTGGCTGTCCGTCAGCTCAGCGCAATCAAGACAAATCACCAATAAAACTCAATTGTTTTTCTTCACCTTTAGTAACCATGGAATTTTGCATGACAAACGACAAAAATATTCTCAAGCAGACTAAATTACAGGTGCAAAATGAATGATTTACTCTTAGTTATACAATCTACAAGTATTACACACGGACTATACCAATACAAAAAATGGCTTGTATGTCTCGGATGTTTGGAGGAGAATTTAGTGGTCGGGTGCACAGATCAGTAGTTTTCTTTTCTCTGATCAATACCAGGCGAATGCCGGAGCAGTACTCTATCAAACGGGCCACGGACCACGCGCGCTCTTTCTTTCCTCTCCCTTGTCCCTATCCTCACCACTTACGTACTTACACACACACACACGCACTACGCGCGCGCGCACACACATATCGCTACCATACACCGTCGGTACCTTAGAGGCGTCTCCCATCTGGGGCCGTGCCTCACTGGTGGGAGATTGTGGCATGGGGAAAATCCCACAAACCGACATTATAGCTCAGCACCGAATCTCACCTTCCAGTGGGGAATAAAACACCACATCCCGTGATAGAAATGGCAGTACACTTACGGGATTAACGGCCACAGCCCTGAAACCAGAAATAAATCAAGTGAGCAATAAAAATTCAGCGCAAGTTAAAAATTATGGCGGACTTTTGAGTTTCTTTTACAATTGCCCTTCAATCGTTCGTTACTGCGGTACTTGATAGTGCACAAGAAATTAAAACAGTATATATTTTATCATTATTTGGTACACAAATATAAAAATGTCGGCCCTTGGCCGAGATTGCTAAAGCAGTAGTGCCTTAGTGATCTTGGACCGAGGGGTACCGGGTTCGAGTCCCGCCTCGGGCATGGTTGTAGGTGTTCGTCCTCTCACCCTCATACCAAACCGTTACATCCATTAGTGGTCGCTAATGACCTAGTAATTGATGCGACTGTAAATAACAAAAATAAAATGTAAAGTTTCAAATGTAACACTAATAGTAATATCTTGCAAACTTCTGTGTCAGCACATTTGATTTTTGACTAAATAATTTTCATCAAGGTCTCATCCTGTAGATTACAATGTGAGAAACGTTTCTCTGGTCCAAAAAGTTTAGTTAATGCCCTAGAACACTTCGTTTAGAAGCTATTTAACGAAATAGATTCAAAATTCTACCGTTTGTTGCAGGTTGCATTCCACCTGAACATTTAGTTTTGTTCTACAGCGCCATGTAGTGGAGTTGCAACAGAATTAACACACATAAACCTTCTGGGTGAAAAAAAAAGGTAGAAGTGCCAATTTGCATGGAGATCAGTCGCCCGATGTCTAAGTTTACTCCTCGTCATAATATATACATACACTGTTGGTTTTTTTTCACCCAGAAGGTTTATGTGTTTTATATATATATAATATGATATATATATATATGATATATTATATATATGTATATATGATATAATATTATATATATATGATAATTATAATATATATATTAGAGAGAGAGAGAGAGAGAGAGAGAGAGAGAGAGAGAGAGACTATTTTGATAACCTAAATTTTAAATTATTAGAAAATATGTAACTTAACGTGGGAAAATCAACATTTTAAATGTATTTAATTTCACTTTTTACAACACAAAGTTTTGTAATGCTGCGCGAAAAAATGGCGCACATTTCGGCTGAAAACTCATTACAGGGCCCGTAACGAAAAAGTATAAATCCAGTTGCTACATTAAGAAAAAAATCTAACACGTGTGTGCAGCCAGAAACCCTGTTTTGGGGGTCCTTGATACCGAAAAAATCGATTGAAAGCAAAACGTCCGTCCGTCCGCTAGCGACTAAACAGCTCAGCCGATTTTCTCTCCAACATGATACTCCCCGATCAATCTGACTGATCTCGTGGCCCCTTCAATTGAAACCAATATTTTAATTTTGGGGGGTACTTTCATGAAGCCCCTCGGACATTTTCAAATTTTCTCAAAAACGGTTCCATTTTTTTCTTCAAATTTATTGTAAGAATAGAATAAAATACACTTATTATGGTGGCATAGTTTCGATTTTCACGGTTAACTCTGAATTTTCAAAATTGCGAAAGATTGAATTTCATTCGGCATTTTCCTCCAATTACAAAATTACAGATATTTTTTCCTTCAAATAACATTTTGTTCTCATAGAGAGTTTCTTTATTTAAGGTCGTGTACATTTTTTTTTTCAAAAATTTAGTAGTTTTCGGGCAATATTGCAAGCAATATGTGCAGTTTTTAAAATAATACAAAAACAAGATTTTCTCAAAAACGGTCTCGAAATTTTGTCTTTAAACGTTAGGTAAGGATAGTGCTAAATGTACTATATTAAATACCATAAACGCCATATTGCTGTATTCTTTTGTTTTTTTCAAAAATTGCAAAAATGTAATTTTTGTACTGATATCGTTAATATTTACATTAGCGGCGATTTGTTGACATTATTGTATTAATGGGTACATGTGTTTTTAAATAATGTCAAGTAAAGTTTCTCGAAAACTCACTGTTTTCTGTGAAAAGTAGCTCAAAATTCCGCATTTTCAGAAACGTTCAAACGCCATTTCCTCGTAAATCGCTTCAAACTTTTGGAACGGATAGTGCTACTTGAACGCTTTAATATGACGTAAAATTTAATTTGATGAATCTTTTTTTTTTTAATTACACAAATGCAATTTTTTGAAAGATTTCACATCTTTAATATGCACATTACCAGCAATTTGTAAACATTATTATTTGTGAGTGTAAGTGCTTCAAATGACTTCAAATGAAGTTTTTGGAAACTCAAACTTTTCTATGAAAAAGAGCTTCAAATTTCGCATTTTTCGTTGCGCCCAAACGCCATTTTCTTAAAATGGCCACCAATTTTTAAAGAAAATTGCCCTATAGGACGATGCTTTTGTGTTCTTTAATATTCTGAAATTAATATTTTCGTTCTACCATTAGGAAACCGAGAAATTAAGAAAGTGTCAAAAAATGTACTTCGGGCGGCGATAGATGGTAGCTGGTTTTCTCAATTAAATGTATTTATCAAAACTATATCTTCAAATAAGGTCAAGCTTATTTTTAGAAAATACGAGTAATTTTTCTCCAATTTCGTGACAAACATAATATTGCGCTGCAAATTTACTGCGCTTGAGACAGCCGGATGTGTCGTAAATTACAATTTACAATTTTGTGTATTGTTTCTTACATTCGACCTTTTGTGATACATTTACACATTAATCTTTTATAAATATTTATTTTGAAATATTTGAAATAAAAATTGCTAGCTCTTTAAGGGAGTATCCACAGTGCAGGGAATGCAACAATGACATTTTGTTTCGTAATCGCTAATTTCTGTGAATTGTCATTGTTGTGAATACTCTTCTCCAATCATGGCCCCTTTGATATGCATTTCTATATTGTCCGAAATGTCAGACTTCTTTTTCCAATACAAGTTTACAAAACTTTTGTATTATATTTTATACAGTTGTAGAATTCACATTTGTTTGAACAACACTGCGATGAAACAGTGAGTTGTTCGCTTCTTGTTGAACTGGACATTTTCAAATAATAGCTAAGATGTTAGTAGCGTAGAAAGTGCAATATTTCAATCCTACGTAGTTGTTCCAATAACGCGGGAAAGTATGTGCTGTTGTAGCACCAGTAGTTTATCATATGAAGTACGACCAATTAAACTTGTAGGTTTCAAAATCCTTCACCTCTCATTCAGGAATTTTAATATTTTATTATTTTTGTGATTCCACGTACATTTACCTGCCTACGCTATTCACAAAACTAATTGCACGTCTTTTCACAATCATGCTTTTGGATTTGAATGGCATTAATCGTAAGCTTGCCTCTTGTACTTCTGAAGCAACATCTTGGAATGAAAATATCTTAACTTTCAAACACATTTCTTTCGAAATGAGATTCAGACATTATTTGATAATAATTTCATCAGCCTATACGACCTAACGTTTCATAATTGTTTGTAAAACAATGCGTACCTAACCTAGACTATACAAACTAAAAAGGCTTTTTTGGCTGCATTCGCGCTTCTATGTCTGGAATATTGACCTCCAGCTTTCCTTGATTAGCCCTGATTTAATTTAATTTATTTAATCAAAGAACAGTAAAAACCTGTATGTGGCGTATGGGGAAGAAATACCATCTGCGCTCGTTTTCTTGAGCTTCAGAATATCTTCCCAACATTTTAACTGTAAATAGTAGAATAATGAATAAAAGTTTTTTTTTTTTAAGCGAAGTTAGCAACTTTTTAAACTAGACATTTCGCTTCCGATTTACAGAAATAATTGCTGTTTTTATTTTTTATTTACAGTTTGTAATAATCAGAGACAAGCTAATTGTTTATTGTTTCTACTCCTACCAATCTTCTGAACTACATCCATCTTAAAGTATAACAAAAGCAGCAGCTTCTTCGTTCATTTTCAAGTTGAAATATGTCAGACGATCCTTCTGAATCGTGAAATAATCTTATAAAAGTGTTTCATAAGCCTGTCAACAATCCTGTACGACATATCATTGTATACACAAGATTTTGTAAGTCTTATAACATGACTGGTGAGGGTGGTGGGGAGTGTTGATCCAGGTCACAGAGTGTTGCTCACAGCTGAGATGGCAATAGAAAGGGGCGTAGAGTTCACTGGGCCTAGACCAACGTTTTTGGCTTTATTTCTAACGTCTTTGATCCAGGGTGCCTTTATCTCTAAATCCCGGCTAATAATAACTGTCCATGCATCGACTTGGCACCATCGTCTGACAGGCAACTATGGTCCGATTAAAAAGAAGTTGGTGATTGATAGTTGCGAGTAGAAAGGAGCGATGTTGGACAGGTTAACTTACCACTGAGCATGTGTTCCCAGGACGCGAAAATAAACACTTGAAACAAATACTTATAAATGCAACCAAATTATATGCTCGTATTGTATAAAGGCAACAACTTCAGAAGGAAAACTGTCAATATCCAACTTATTTTATCGGACCGTAGTCATCTCATCTGAACCCGCCCTTTTAGTCCCTCTGGCTGTGGGATGAAGGAGCAGTCTACCAGACCTTTCACTCCTATTCAAAATAATTAGATTCAACTCTAGAATTCGCGCCTCTGTGTGGAATTAATTTTATTTAAAGAAATTGTAGAGCAAACAGGGACGCAGGTGCATCAAACCTGTTTGTTCTAATAAAAAAAAATAACAACTATTATTACGCATTTGTGATAAAACTAGGAATGATTAATTTTCATACTAATAATCTCTTAAATTCTTTTAATATTACAGTCAATGTCTGCTGATACAAACATTTTCATGTTTTTCTCAATGATACAGATGATTTTCCTTTTTATAACATTTGGTTTGCCTTCAAAACGCGTCTTTGATTTCTCGGTGGCCTTAAGTTTCTTTTCTATATTCACTAAATACATTATTCCTCCTCCTGACTTCCAATAAATTAACAATCAGAATCCTTTTAAGTTTCAGTGGCACACAAACATTATTCAGGAGTGGTAGTGTCTTGCCGAAAAGATGTTTTTCTCAAAATAATTTTTCAAGTATGTAGAATTTTAAATTTATTTTTATTTGCTGATGTATAGTTAATTTATAAAATATTGAATTGCGAT
>JAHLJT010009436.1:58077835-58107127 GCA_031308135.1 Acheta domesticus
CATGATTACCAACAGGCCTTTAATCACAAAATAGGTCTAGTTAGGATGCAATTTTAAAATAAATGTTTTCCCAATTTAATACTCTAACTCAGTAAAGAAAGCTGTGGAATCAAAGGTGAAAATTATGCCTCTTCTCTTTGGCTTCTTTTAACCAACATTCTCAATTTGGGGGACCTTGGATGACTCCTTTGTTAAGTGGTTCCTTAATTTACATATTTTTACATAATCAACCCACTGAGTCACCATCATTCCAGAGCTAGTTCTACAGAGGTAAATTCCCAGTATCACCAGCAAATTAAGGCCTTTACGTCTGGATCTGGACTTCCAAATTTAAAAAGGTACATGTAAATACTCATCATGTTACATATTTTTTGGGATGAAATTTTGAATATAATGTTGTATTTACTCAAAAGAAAATCTTAGGAATAAAATCACTTAAAACTGTTAGAACTAATATTTGTCAATATCTTTATTCTTCATGAATATAAAAATTATCCTGACAAATTACATTCAAATATTTTCCTAATGTTTATGCACAACCAATTTCCTTAAAAAATTGGCTGAATGAAAATGCATTTAGATCTTCGAAATAAAACAACAATCAAAATTCAAGAAAAACCTGTAAGCACCAGGTGGATCCAGCCGATTATTTTGGAGGGTGCTACCATCAATTTTTATTAAATAATAAACATTTGTTATTATACTGAATATAATTTTTGTAGTATATATGTACATATGTTGCTATACCATATTTTTTTTAAATAATTACATAATTCTAACATACAAATCAATTCCCCCCCCCCACCAAGGATCTGCCACTGAGCTCCAATAAAACCAATTTGGGAAATGGTGAGGTAATTTTTCTAAAAATATTTGTTCCCATGTAAAAATTTATCAGAAATCAGAAAATTAAATCCCATGTAAAAATTTATCAGAAATAAGATCATCATAGTTGAATAATTTTAAAAAGTATTTTGTTGTTAATTAAAAATTGTTGTATCCGTAAACCATCTTCATACTACTTCAACTTACTTCTTGTGCCACATGATTATTGGATCAGATTCCAAATCACTCATATCGACTTGGGAACGTTTGGCAACCACATCAGGATGGGGTTCTAATACAAGCCAGCCTACATGACTAAACAAGAAACCTCTCTTTGCATTGTGAGGATCTGCATCAGTTTCACTGAATTTGTGGTGTATACGATGATCCAATGCCCATTGATAAACATGTCTCTGCAAGAAAAAAACAACAACTATTAGTGCATTTTTATTACACAAATCTCTAATCACTTACTCTGATGAATACAACTATTATTGTATTATTATATTACACACTAAGTTAGATATGCAAATGTTCAACACTTTTTAAGTAAATGAAAGGGGCTTCACACTGCCCAATTTTGAACATTCCTGGCAACTCATGTTAGGCATGGAGGTACCCTACAACTCTCTAATCAAATATCCTAAAATGTCTTGTTTTGTAGATAATGGCATAAGAACTATAAATTGTTTCCTGTAAGAGACTCCATAATGATCCCCTTAAGGGGGTTGCATGTGTGACTCGTATTTTCCTCCTTCTAGGGATAATTCTCTAGCCAGCAGTAACACACTTTTGGGATTTTTCTGATGATGGTACCAAAGTATTACAAACTGTTGTTTTAGTGCATTATAGCCTAAAAAGAGAGAATTACTGATTGCATTAGTACTGCAGTCTTAGTAGTCTTAGTAATGTGTTTCAGGCAGGTATTTTCAACTGGGGTTGGTCACCAAATTTAGGCCTGTAGTAATTTATGTCTTAATTTGTTTTAACAAGAACCCAAAAATTATGGATTTATGACTGTTTTATTATAGTGTATAACTTTAATAACATAGATGCAAGCAGATTAAAGTGTAAAACTTAATGTGAGTCCATTTTATTTTAATTTGCATGGTCAAAATTTTGTGTTTTGAATAGCATTAGATTATCCCCACCAAAACTGTATAAATTCAATAAAAAAGTGGCATCTTAAGCCTACAGCAAACAGAATTTCCTTCTTTGAACAGGTCCATTAAACAAATACACCCGCAAAATATTGCTTTTTTCTTTCCCCCCTGTCTTGCCTGCAACTCTTGACACTTCGATACCCCTCCACTCCACCTTAACATTCCATTTCATACCATTCTCTTATGGAATAGTTTTATGCATGCCATGACATAAATTGAAGTCTCTTGTCAGAGTCTCGTTTTTCAAAATAAGTCTTCTGTATTATTTTTAAATTTCAAGTCTTAATTTTTATTGCACCTCATGGGATGCAGTGCGGATGCGGATATAGATCTTTTAAACAAGCAAAAAACATTCTTTCTTCAATTATTTGTCTTTTTCAATGTAATTAAATGAAAGGAATATTGAATATTTTACTATGTCATCGAGTATCTTAGTTTACAACAAAACTAGTGGTGTTACAACATCACATACTTTCCCATATTATTGGAAACAGCTACATAGTATTGAAATTTTGCACTTTCTGTGCTACTAACATCTTCACTATTATTTGATAATGTCCAACACAATGAAGAAGCAAACAACTCGTGAATTCTACAACTGCATAAAAATATAATACAAAAGTTTTGGAAAAAAATGGAAAAAGAAGCCTGATACCCTGGACAATATAGAAATGCATTTCATACAGCCTTGATTAGAGAAGAGTATTCTAAAACCATGCAAAAAATACTCTACTCATTACAAATGGTACAGCATTTGATGTGAAAACTAAATATTTCCATGCAAATATTAGTGTAAATTTGACAATCATAACTCCTTTTCATACAGTTATATCAAGTCACAACTGACATGTAATACACAGAAATTTGCGACCCCAGAACTGATTTCCATTGTTGCATTCCTTGGATTGTTGATATTCCCTGAGAGCTATCAATTTTTCTTTCAAATATTTCAAAATAAATAATTTCTAAACGATTAAGTGTAAATGTATAACAAAAGGTTCAATGTAAGAAACGAACAAAGAAATAATATACAAAATTGCAAACTCTAATTTACAACCATCCAGCTGTCTGAAGCACAGTAAATTTGTAGAAGGCTATTATGTTTAGTCACAAAATTAATAAAAAAAAACTACTCGTACTTTCAAAAAATTAAGCAGACCTTATTTAGAGATGTAGTTATGATAAATATATTTCATTCAGGAAAATATTATATTTTCACAAATGTAGTTGAAAGAAGACTGAAAACGAAGCACAGTCAATTCCGAGCTGGCTATTATGTTTGTCACGAAATTATACAAAAACTACTCATATTTTCGAAAAATTCAACATCACTTTATTTGAAGATCAGTTTTTGATGAGTACATTTCAGTAAGAAATACAATTGTATCTTCACAATTGTAGTTGTAAAAAGATGCCGAAAATTTTTTAATATTTTAAAATGTTTGCAAAATTAGGCATTTTAACGATCATGAAACCTGCACCATTCTCTTACGCTTTCTTTATGGAATCTGAAGTCCCGATTCAATAAAAAACGTGTTTTTTTTAAGAAAAAATGGTCTAAAGACAATAAAAAATTGCCTATGTTTGACACAAAATTTCGCAAAAAAAAATTCATGTTTTTGAAAAATTGAACGTGACCTTATTTGAATATGTTTTTTATGAGCACACTTCATTAATAAAAGAAATGTATCTTCATAATTGTAGTTGTAAGAAGACACCGAAAAAATTTTGAATTTTTAAAATTTGTCGAAAAATCAGAATTTTCAACCAACATGGGACCAGCGCCATTCTCTTAAATGACCTTCAGACTATCCAACAACAAAATTTGGTGAAAATTGTTGACAATTTTTTTTTTCTTTTTGGTGTGTGTGTGGACAGACGGACGAACGGACAGGCGTTTTGCTTTCAAATGGTTTTTTCGGTATCAAGGACCCACAAAACAGGGATTCTGGCTGCACCACGTGTTAGAGGACTTTTTTCTTAATTTAATAACCCGATTTATCCACTTTCTCTTTATGAGGACCCTGGCAATTAATTTTTTTCTGCCGAAAAATCCGCCGTTTTTTCGCGGAGCATTACATAACTTTCCTAGTACTACGTATATACTCCGTATATACGTACGTATACGGGAAAGTAAAAATACATGTTAGAAGAACGAGTAAAATGCTAAGTAATAATTTGAATATCAGTCGACTTACCTGGCCTGCAATGGTAAAAAGAAAGACCAATAGCAATTTTAGTGGCCATTTGGCTTTATAGGCACGATGTGACCACAGTCTGTGGGCTCCTGCTGTTATACCAAACCCTGAAGCATACAGGACTATAATTGCTGAAAATAAAGAGAGAAAAATATTAATCGTTTACAAAATCATTGATATTAGTGTTTTTGAGTAAAAGACTAAGCAATTATGTAATTAATATATAAATTTGAGAGAAAATGAGAGAAAAGGTATTTTAAAATGTAATCGTAACAAAATTTCAATTTCCTTAATATTACCCTACTGTACATTATATTTAATAAGAATCATTAACAAAGGTCAGGGCCGAGATTTTCTGAAATCAATAAGCAAAATCAAAGTGTTATAGGGTAACAACTTCTTTAACCCTGCAGTGGTAACGTGACTTTTTGAAACAAAAGTGGTAACGTGGAGTGTCTCCAGACCCTCACACTCTTTTCATGATATATACTAAATTATTGAAAGACAAATTAATATAATATTTTGTTATTCTATTATTAACAATTTTTGGCGTGTAATTAAACAATTTATTATGAATTTAGTTGCTAAGCAAGTCTGAAAATTCATCAGGAAAGCATCTAATACTTGGAGTTAAGTTTCTTACCGGTCTGCGCGTGTTGTCACATCCAAGCCCATGTTTCGTAGCAAAAATTGAAATATTTTCAAATTCAAACTACAATGGACAATTTCAATACCCATATTATCCACATTCTACAATTCAGCAAGATTTTGGTGCCCTGATTTCACAGAACCAGCCAAAATACGTAGTACAATTACTGCCTTCATTTCCTTTTTGTCAGTCTTATACGTACTGCGATCATTTTTATTCCTCTTTAAATCCATTTCATTTTTGATGTTGGTGGATTTTGTAATTCTCTCAGTCATATCCAAATCAATAAACAAAGAAAGCATTATCGTAGTGTTTTGGAATTGCGTGCAGACTGCTTTTTCTAGGGCGGTGAGTAACGATATTCTGTTCCCGCTTTCAGCAAAAGTTGGCGTATTCTTCCACTCCTTTCTTAACATATAAAGTGACCTACAATGTTGGTAGTACTTTAGTATTAACTTTGCAAGGGAATCCTAACGTAAAAATACAGCATGCAATACGTTGCCAAACTAATAGAATGTACGAGACTGAAGACACCTTTGCTAACGTAGAAGGTAACGCGGGGGTCCCTGGGCACCCCAAACAAAACAACAGTTTGTTACACGGATAAAACTCACGAAATTGTCAAATTGAGAACACACTAAATATCATGATACAAAAACAGAAAGGTATTCAAGCAATGGGCAGGGTAGCCTACGTGGGAAATACAAGAAGCGGGAAGAAAGGGTCGTGGGAGTCCCACAGACCCCCGCGTTACCACTCCCGGGTTAATATTCAAAAGTGGCACACCCAAGGGGGAGGGAATAAGCCCCCCCCCCCTTTAGAAGCCATGACATATTCATAAATTTTTCAATCAAAGTCATCGCAGTTTCCACTAACTTTCTAGAGCCATTAAAATCATTTAATATCTCAACTGACCGAGAGAGGTGGCTCAGGGTATCAACTGATAACACTGCAGTGCCTCTGACCGGGAAGGGCTAGGTTCGAGTTTCGACGCTGGCAGGATTTTCGACACCAGCTACATAGCTTGGTCGAATACAGCCGCTGCCAGGAGGAGAACTCTAGCGACCGACTGCTCTGATCGGCAGTTACCCGTGGTTTCTCCGATCAACACCAAGCGAATGGCGGAGTAGTGCCCTAACAAATGAACCACAGACCGCGCGCTGTCTTTCTTTCCTCTTCCTTGTCCTATCCTTACCCTAACTTATTCACACTTACCCTTACATGCACTACACTATTACATTTATCAGGAACTTAGAGTTGATCCCTACTGGGGAGAAGCCCCCGCTGGTGGGAGATACTTGGTTTGGGAAAACCCCGCTAGCCGACGGGAAGGTCGGCGCCGGATCTCACAATTCAAAGTTGGAAGATCACAGCCACCTCCCGAGGGAAATAATGCACTACACTTACGGGAATAATGAATCATCGATCAATATCGCAATTCAATATTTTATAATTAACTATACATCAGCAAATAAAAATAAATTTAAAATTCTACATACTTGAAAAATTATTTTTGAGAAAACATCTTTTCGGCAAGACACTACCACTCCTGAATAATGTTTGTTGTGCCACTGAAACTTAAAAAGGATTCTTGGATTGTTAATTTTATTGGAAGTCAGGAGGAGGAAATAATGTATTTTAGAATATAGAAAAGAAACTTAAGGCCACCGAAGAAATCAAAGACGCGTTTTGAAGGCAAACCAAATGTTATAAAAAGGAAAATCATCTGTATCATTGAAGAAAAACATGAAATGTTGTATCAGCAGACATTGACTGTAATATTAAAAGAATTTAAGAGATTATTAGTATGAAAATTAATCATTCCTAGTATTTATCACAAATGCGTAATAATAGTTGTTCTTTTTTTTTATTAGAAACAAACAGGTTTGATGCACCTGCGTCCCTGTTTGCTCTAGAATTTCTTTAAATAAAATTAATTCCAACACAGAGGCGCGAATTCTAGAGTTGAATCTAATGATTTTGAATAGGAGTGAAAGGTCTGGTAGACTGCTCCTTCATCCCACAGCCAGAGGGACTAAAAGGGCGGGTTCAGATGAGATGACTACGGTCCGATTAAAATAAGTTGGATATTGACAGTTTTCCTTCTGAAGTTGTTGTTGCTTCATACAATACGAGCATATAATTTGGTTGCATTTATAAGTATTTGTTTCAAGTGTTTATTTTCGCGTCCTGGGAACACATGCTCAGTGGTAAGTAACCTGTCAACATCGCTCCTTTCTACTCGCAACTATCAATCACCAACTTCTTTTAATCGGACCATAGTTGCCTGTCAGACGATGGTGCCAAGTCGATGCATGGACAGTTATTATTAGCCGGGATTTAGAGATAAAGGCACCTGGATCAAAGACGTTAGAAATAAAGCCAAAAACGTTGGTCTAGGCCCAGTGAACTCTACGCCCCTTTCTATTGCCATCTCAGCTGTGAGCAACACTCTGTGACCTGGATCAACACTCCCCACCACCCTCACCAGTCATGTTATAAGACTTACAAAATCTTGTGTATACAATGATATGTCGTACAGGATTGTTGACAGGCTTATGAAACACTTTTATAAGATTATTTCACGATTCAGAAGGATCGTCTGACATATTTCAACCTTGAAAATGAACGAAGAAGCTGCTGCTTTTGTTATACTTTAAGAGGGATGTAGTTCAGAAGATTTGGTAGGAGTAGAAACAATTAAACAATTAGCTTGTCTCTGATTATTACCAAACTGTAAATAAAAAAATAAAACAGCAATTATTTCTGTAAATCGGAAGCGAAAATGTCTAGTTTTAAAAAGTTGCTAACTTCGCTTAAAAAAAAACAACTTTTATTCATTATTCTACTATTTACAGTTAAAATGTTGGGAAGATATTCTGAAGCTCAAGAAAACGAGCGCAGATGGTATTTCTTCCCCATACGCCACATACAGGTTTTATTGTTCTTTGATTAAATAAATTAAATTAAATCAGGGCTAATCAAGGAAAGCTGGAGGTCAATATTCCAGACATAGAAGCGCGAATGCAGCCCAAAAATGCCTTTTTAGTTTGTATAGTCTAGGTTAGGTACGCATTGTTTACAAACAATTTATGAAACGTTAGGTCGTATAGTGCTGATGAAATTATTATCAAATAATGTCTGAATCTCAATTTCGAAAGAAATGTGTTTGAAAGTTAAGATATTTTCATTCCAAGATGTGCTTCAGGAAGTACAAGAGGCAAGCTTACGATTAATGCCATTCAAATCCAAAAGCATGATTGTGAAAAGACGTGCAATTAGTTTTGTGATTAGCGTAGGCAGGTAAATGTACGTGGAATCACAAAATAATAAAATATTAAAATTCCTGAATGAGAGGTGAAGGATTTTGAAACCTACAAGTTTAATTGGTCGTACTTCATATGATAAACTACTGGTGCTACAACAGCACATACTTTCCCGCGTTATTGGAAACAACTACGTAGGATTGAAATATTGCACTTTCTACGCTACTAACATCTTAGCTATTATTTGAAAATGTCCAGTTCAACCAAGAAGCGAACAACTCACTGTTTCCATCGCAGTGTTGTCAAACAAAATGTGAATTCTACAACTGTATAAAAATATAATACAAAAGTTTTGTAAACTTGTATTGGAAAAAGAAGTCTGACATTTCGGACAATATAGAAATGCATATCAAAGGGGCCATGATTGGAGAAGAGTATTCACAACAATGACAATTCACAGAAATTAGCGATTACGAAACAAAATGTCATTGTTGCATTCCCTGCACTGTGGATACTCCCTTAAAGAGCTAGCAATTTTTATTTCAAATATTTCAAAATAAATAATTTATAAAAGATTAATGTGTAAATGTATCACAAAAGGTCGAATGTAAGAAACAATACACAAAATTGTAAATTGTAATTTACGACACATCCGGCTGTCTCAAGCGCAGTAAATTTGCAGCGCAATATTATGTTTGTCACGAAATTAGAGAAAAATTACTCGTATTTTCTAAAAATTAAGCTTGACCTTATTTGAAGATATAGTTTTGATAAATACATTTAATTGAGAAAACCAGCTACCATCTATCGCCGCCCGAAGTACATTTTTTGACACTTTCTTAATTTCTCGGTTTCCTAATGGTAGAACGAAAATATTAATTTCAGAATATTAAAGAACACAAAAGCATCGTCCTATAGGGAAATTTTCTTTTAAAAATTGGTGGCCAATTTTAAGAAAATGGCGTTTGGGCGCAACGAAAAATGCGAAATTTGAAGCTCTTTTTCATAGAAAAGTTTGAGTTTCCAAAAACTTCATTTGAAGTCATTTGAAGCACTTACACTCACAAATGTAATAATGTTTACAAATTGCTGGTAATGTGCATATTAAAGATGTGAAATCTTTCAAAAAATTACATTTGTGTAATTAAAAAAAAAAAAAGATTCATCAAATTAAATTTTACGTCATATTAAAGCGTTCAAGTAGCACTATCCGTTCCAAAAGTTTGAAGCGATTTACGAGGAAATGGCGTTTGAACGTTTCTGAAAATGCGGAATTTTGAGCTACTTTTCACAGAAAACAGTTGAGTTTTCGAGAAACTTTACTTGACATTATTTAAAACACATGTACCCATTAATACAATAATGTCAACAAATCGCCGCTAATGTAAATATTAACGATATCAGTACAAAAATTACATTTTTGCAATTTTTGAAAAAACAAAAGAATACAGCAATATGGCGTTTATGGTATTTAATATAGTACATTTAGCACTATCCTTACCTAACGTTTAAAGACAAAATTTCGAGCCGTTTTTGAGAAAATCTTGTTTTTGTATTATTTTAAAACTGCACATATTGCTTGCAATATTGCCCGAAAACTACTAAAATTTTTGAAAAAAAAATGTACACGACCTTAAATAAAGAACTCTCTATGAAGAACAAATGTTATTTGAAGGAAAAAATATCTGTAATTTTGTAATTGGAGGAAAATGCCGAATGAAATTCAATTTTTCGCAATTTTCGAAAATTCAGAGTTAACCGTGAAAATCGAAACTATGCCACCATAATAAGTGTATTTTATTCTATTCTTACAATAAATTTGAAGAAAAAAATGGAACCGTTTTTGAGAAAATTTTGAAAATGTCCGAGGGGCTTCATGTAAAGTACCCCCCAAAATTAAAATATTGGTTTCAAATTGAAGGGGCCACGAGATCAGTCAGATTGATCGGGGAGTATCAATGTTGGAGAAAATCGGCTGAGCTGTTTAGTCGCTAGCGGACGGACGGACGCTTTTCTTTCAATCGATTTTTCGGTATCAAGGACCCCCAAAACAGGGTTTCTGGCTGCACTACGTGTTAGATTTTTTTCTTAATGTAGCAACTGGATTTATACTTTTTCGTTACCAGGGCCCTGTAATGAGTTTTCAGCCGAAAATGCGCCATTTTTTCGCGCAGCATTACAAAACTTTGTGTTGTAAAAAGTTAATTAAATACATTAAAATGTGATTTTCCCACGTTAAGTTACATATTTTCTAATAATTTAAAATTTAGGTTATCAAAATAGTCTCTCTCTCTCTCTCTCTCTCTCTCTCTCTCTCTCTCTCTATATATATATATATATATATATTATATATATAATATTATATCATATATATCATATATATAATATATCATATATATAATATATCATATTATATATATATATAAACACATAAACCTTCTGGGTGAAAAAAACCAACAGTGTATGTATATATTATGACGAGGTAAACTTAGACATCGGGCGACTGATCTCCATGCAAATTGGCACTTCTACCTTTTTTTTTTCACCCAGAAGGTTTATGTGTTGTTAATTCTGTTGCAACTCCACTACATGGCGCTGTAGAACAAAACTAAATGTTCAGGTGGAATGCAACCTGCAACAAACGGTAGAATTTTGAATCTATTTCGTTAAATAGCTTCTAAACGAAGTGTTCTAGGGCATTAACTAAACTTTTTGGACCAAGAGAAACGTTTCTCACATTGTAATCTACAGGATGAGACCTTGATGAAAATTATTTAGTCAAAAATTCAAATGTGCTGACACAGAAGTTTGCAAGATATTACTATTAGTGTTACATTTGAAACTTTTACATTTTATTTTTGTTATTTACAGTCGCATCAATTACTAGGTCATTAGCGACCACTAATGGATGTAACGGTTTGGTATGAGGGTGAGAGGACGAACACATACAACCATGCCCGAGGCGGGACTGGAACCCGGTACCCCTCGGTCCAAGATCACTAAGGCACTACTGCTTTAGCAATCTCGGCCAAGGGGCCGACATTTTATATTTGTGTACCAAATAATGATAAAATATATACTGTTCTAATTTCTTGTGCACTATCAAGTACCGCAGTAACGAACGATTGAAGGGCAATTGTAAAAGAAACTCAAAAGTCCGCCATAATTTTTTAACTTGCGCTGAATTTTTATTGCTCGCTTGATTATTTCTGGTTTCAGGGCTGTGGCCGTTAATCCCGTAAGTGTACTGCACATTTCTATCACGGGATGTGGTGGTTTTCTTCCCCACTGGAAGGTGAGATTCGGTGCTGAGCTATAAATGTCGGTTTGTGGGATTTTCCTCATGCACACATCTCCCACCAGTGAGGCACGGCCCCAGATGGGAGACGCTCTAAGGTACCGACGTGTATGGTAGCGTGTGTGTGCGCGCGCGCGTGTATGCGTGTGCGTGTGTGTGTAAGTACGTAAGTGGTGAGGATAGGGCAAGGGAGAGGAAAGAAAGAGCGCGCGTGGTCCGTGGCCCGTTTGATAGAGTACTGCTCCGGCATTCGCCTGGTATTGATCAGAGAAAAGAAAACTACTGATCTGTGCACCCGACCACTAAATTCTCCTCCAAACATCCGAGACATACAAGCCATTTTTGTATTGGTATAGTCCGTGTGTAATACTTGTAGATTGTATAACTAAGAGTAAATCATTCATTTTGCACCTGTAATTTAGTCTGCTGAGAATATTTTGTCGTTTGTCATGCAAAATTCCATGTTTACTAAAGGTGAAGAAAAACAATTGAGTTTTATTGGTTGATTTGTCTTGATTGCGCTGAGCTGACGGACAGCCACGGTTTACGGAAGATACCTTGAAATTGTTATTATAAAATGTGAAAACTTATCAGAACTTGCAATTTTGTATTTTTAATGCCAAGAGGGAACGTAAGGTTAAAATTGACTGCGCAGATACAAGTAATAAACTGGATATTGAATACCGGTTATATGCACTGGAGGAAGACCAAGTAATAATTAACAATTTAATTTTAATTAGAGAAGGCGTGTGCAGAATTTGTAACCTAAAGGGAGTCAGGTAGCAAAATGTTTGAAAACCACTGCCCTAGCACATTGATTGCAAGTAGCAGCCTTACAGTACAACTTTCTATTCTCTTCACGTACCAGTGTTCTGTGAATCAAGTCATTCGATGATTGCTAACGTTTGTTTAAGGGATTGTTTATAATTTTAGATATGTTACCATTGTGTATGCTATCTCAGTTATTAAAACATATTTGTCGGCAACCCCTGCGGTAAATACAATGAATAAATTGACAAACACCATTGAAATAACTCACGTCATTAATACTCGAGTCACAGTTTTTTTTTATCATTAACAAGCTTAGAAACCCGTGGCGGACCAGGGTCTTGTTTAAGACCCTTCAACATCAATTACTGCACATCGTTTGGGTGAAAAAACAAAGTAATATGGAATTAAAAATTTTCATTAATATATATTTCGATGTGTTAATATAAACTTAAGAGCTTCGAGTATGTCCGTTATTCATTTTCACAATCTACTGTTTACCTACATCAAGTCCCAGTCTCTGCACTAACTGCAATCTAGCCCCGCCCTGTTCTCCTACTTCTCGGCTATAGTGAAAGTAGCAAATACGTCCTGGAAATTAATTCCCTCATGGAAAAATATATCGCCTCAGTGCCACAAATTTCCAACACTTTGTACTCTCTCAGTCCGAATGGAAAAACTAGCTGATTGGCAGTGACTTTTCACTGATGGTGTCAGTTATAACCCTGCCACTGACAATCAGTGAAAATTGGGTCCACTTATTGAATCAGTGAAACTTCACTGTTTGAATCAGTGAAGGCGACTGAACGATCAGTGAGCGATGGTGGCGCGGCACTTTACCACTGACGACCAGTGCAATGCTGGCGGTCATTATGAAAAGGTTATCATATTCGCTGATTGCCAGCGAAACTACCCATTTCGACTGAAGATATCAGTGACTTCGGCTCTCACTGATTGAATCAGTGACAATTTCACTGATTCAGATTCAGAGAGTAGGCAGTTTGGAAAAAAATATCGTCGGCCAAAGGTCATAATCAAAGAAGTCGCCCCTGATGTAGAAGAAGTGGACCCGAAATGTTTCATTCAACGATCAGTTTCATTAGCTGCTTGCGCCATTTCGCCAACAGAAGGATCTCGTATGTTATAAGGCGAGTGAAAGGGCCTTCGGAGAGTGGGACGGTCTTCCAACAGTGCAAGAGGCATTGAAGGGTGTGAAGACTGCATTTCGATACTTAGACACTAAAGACCGTACAGAATGAAGAGAACACGAACTCTGGAGAAGGATTTAGAGAAATTATTAATGATGAAATTGCGAAGCAAACGACTGAAAATAATAGATGTGTTTAAGGGCAAATATTGAAAATTTAAGGTCATATTTCGAAATTTTCAGTGCGTGCTGTTAATGGATTTTGCTATATCGCTATATTAATAAAATTAATAATTCTGAAGAAATCATATTTAATTTTGACACCATCGGATATAGTAAACCTTTAATATAGTGAACCAAAAATGCTAGTCCCCAGACATTCACTATAACCAGAGTCGATTGTATACTTTTTTTAAAATGGATTAGACGAATCGTTATCTTCGATTTCATCGTCTTCAAATCCATATTGTAATTGAAATACACATTTTATACTTCTGTGACAAACATAAGCCTGAATATGCATAAAATTTCATGAGTCTCAGGTACTGCACGAAATAAGTATGGAGAACATTAATTCCCTAATTGAGTACAAATCGAGACCAGATTCACCTCACCAACGCCGTACCGCACCGTCACTTAAATTTATAAAGTGAGGAACGATCAGCAGCTCTTATTTATTCTGAAAAGACCTGGAGAAGAGACTATAAGATGCTCCCTCTTTGAACGCACCGTTTCGTAATGGCATACGTCGGAGGTGATACGTGTCATCTAGCGAAGAGCAGGTTGAACAAGGTCCAAGCTGCCTTCCGCGTCTATTCCGAGCCAAGGCGCGGCTGGGGCTGAGGTTGGGGTGGGGGCCGAGGTTGGGGGTGGGGCCGGGGTTGGGGACGGGGGGCGGGGGTGGGGGCGAGTGAAGCACCTCGGCCCGCTGGAGCGCTCTTCGCCCGCCTCCTGACAGGCGTCACACGTCACGCTTACCTCCCCCCTTCCTCCATTTCACGAAAGAGAAAACTGATATTCAAAACACTTTTTTTCTACACGTAAGCGTCCTCTGGAAAATAACCCCAAACCAGGTTTGATGATCGTGATGAGTGCCATGCCGCCTATTGTGCCTGGGCGAGGGAAGGGGCTTCTGCCTTTGCGACGTCCCTTCTCCTTGCAGGGGACTCCGCGGTTCATTCTTCAGTGTCACCACGACTATCAGGAGGAGAGTTTTGGTGTATCAATGCTCTCCGTATGACTATGAAGGGTGAATGATGATAGATTATTGATTGATATCGAGATGATTGTTCATTTGGGATACGTTTTAGTATAAGAAGTCAATTCTGTCACAAGATCATGGTGACATTAGCCACATCCTTCGCAGTACTGAAACCTGGTGACATTGGGGACACGTTGAAATGCGCGAAACGAGCCTCGGAGCCAAGGCGGACGAAAGAAATCGACAACATTAATTTCGGGGGGGCGGTGGGAGGTCGCCGAGGGGCGAGAGGTTGGCGGAGGGGGGCGGGGCCGCTGTGGGATCGGGGCGGGGTCACGGGGCGAATTCCGTGACAATTGAGTGCGCCTGCAGTGGCGTCACCGACCTCCCGTCGAGGTCGGACCCTCGCCGGCTCCACTCCACGCCGTTGGCGCAATCTCCGGGAGTCGCGCTACCCCCGTGGCCTCTCGCGCCTCCTCGCATCCCGCCCCTCGCATCCGCCCCTCGCATCCCGCCCCTCGCATCCCGCCCCTCGCATCCCGCCCCTCGCATCCCGCCCCTCGCATCCCGCCCCTCGCATCCCGCCCCTCGCATCCCGCCCCTCGCATCCCCCCCTCGCATCCCGCCCCTCGCATCCCGCCCCTCGCATCCCGCCCCTCGCATCCCGCCCCTCGCATCCCGCCCCTTCGCATCCCGCCCCTCGCATCCCGCCCCTCGCATCCCGCCCCTCGCATCCCGCCCCTCGCATCCCGCCTCCTCGCATCCCGCCTCCTCGCATCCCGCCTCCTCGCATCCCGCCTCCTCGCATCCCGCCTCCTCGCATCCCGCCTCTCGCATCCCGCCTCCTCGCATCCCGCCTCCTCGCATCCGCCTCCTCGCATCCCGCCTCCTCGCATCCCGCCTCCTCGCATCCCGCCTCCTCGCATCCCGCCCTCCTCGCATCCCTCTCCCTCTCGCATTATGGAAATGACATATTCTTTAGGTAATGTAGTTCCGCTAAGTTATGTTTGATGCAACCAGCTATTTCTTCGATTTTGTTTTACATCTTTGGGTACCGTTCGGGGCCGCGAGTAGCCCCCCCCTGTCCCCGCACCTGATTGCGACTTTCAGGCTTGTTGCAGCAACCGTGGTACCTACCAATCTTCCACATTCATCTCACTGATAAGTGTTGTGAAACCATGCAGACCCTACTACACACTATTTTGATAAGGGTATCTCGTGAGTTCGACACGTTTAGTTCTGTGTTAGAAGAAAGTAGCCAGGGCACGTCTAGACGGCGGCGGCGTTTCGGCATGTAGGCCCGTATATTGTGCACCTAGTCTTACCGTGTTTGCGCCCCTACAATCTACCTGGGAAGGGGAAGAAATTAAGGGGAGAAATTATATTCAACGGTGATGCATGGGACCGGGAGAGGTGGCTCAGTGCATCAACTCATTTCACTGCAGTGCCTCTGACCGGGAGGTCATAGATTCGAGTCCCGACGACGGCAAGATTTTCTACACTAGCTTGTCAGCTAGGTCGAATTCAGTCTCTGTCTGGAGGAGAATTCTAGCGGCCGGCTGCTCTGATCGGTAGTTTTCCGTGGTTCCTCCGTTCGACCAGACGAATGCTAGAGCAGTACCCTAACAAACGGGCCACAGACAGCGCGCGATCTTTCCTTCCTTTTCCTATCCTCACCCCTTACACACGCACATTTCACTACCACACATTGCCGGTCGGGGGCTTAGAGCTTGTCCGCGGCTGGAGCGGTGCCCCGCTGGTGGGAGATACCTAGTTCAGGAAAAGCCCGCTAGTCGATAGGACGGCACCGATCTCGCCATCCTCACCGCCAATATCACCGTCACCTCACGATGAAAAACATGCGCTAATGACCTCAGTAGTTGACGCGCACGGAATCACGAATAATCGATCGATCAAGTGATCACGGTGTGCTTGGAATGCGCATTTCACAAAACAACGTCCATACCTTACGCGGGTTTCCATGCTCATCCCGCAAATAACTCGTATTGAGCACAAATGCCCGAAGTCCTGTACCGTACAGGTCGGCTAGGAATCAAAAGAAGTGGGTTGGAAAATGATACGGCGGTTGGGTGATTCTCCGTCACGCTACAGCACAAGAAAACATGCACGCCTGAGGACGGTGGGATGATCAAGAAAAGTGAATGATGCGAGATTTATAATTACAGATGGGATGGTGGTTCGTTGAGTACAGCGAGTCTGTATTTTGTGTTTCCCCGGTGCGGGGCTTCAACTACTTCGGTCATTAATCCCGCGAGTGTGGTGCATGTTATACCGAGAGGGGATGGTGTTCCTCCCCTGCTGGAATGTGAGATCCGGTGTCGACATCCACATCAACTTTCTTGTTTTCCTCTCTAGGTATTTAGCCCAACGGGACTTCTGCCACCACCGAATACGCTCGAAGCTCGTGACTGGTCTCTCGACAGTGGTGGTGTAGTGCATTTAAGTGTAACGTATAAGTTTGTAACGGGAAAGAACAGTGCAATGATGAAGAAGGGAAGATCGCGCGGAGACCACTTATTGAATCAGTGAAAATTCACTGTTTAAATCAGTGAAGGCGACTGAATGATCAGTGAGCGATGGTGGCGCAGCACTTTTACCAATGACGACCAGTGCTATGCTGGCGGTCATTATGAAAAGGTTCTCATATTCGCTGATTGCCAGCGAAACTACCCATTTCGACTGAAGATATCAGTGACTTCGGCTCTCAATGATTGAATCAGTGACAATTTCACTGATTCACATTCAGAAATGGCACAGGCTGAAGCAGCTACAAAGAACTATCAATCGGAGCGGCCGTCCGCTAGAATTCTTTTTCAGACAGCATTGTATTCGACCTAGGCCACGTAACTAGTGTTCAAAATCCGCCACGGTCGGGACTCGAACCATAACGCTACAGCGGCAAAGATTGTGACTGAGCCATCTCAGGCCGTGGATGATGGTTCAGATGGGATGGGAAACCAATCACATCATAGCCGCAAGGTGAAACTTGCCTTCGTTTGCTCCATGTGCCGGCGTTCAGCAAAAGAAGGCGTTTCTGTTCTACCGTTCATGTAAAAAATCTAGTAGATTTTTATTTTTTATTTCTTCATGTCGATGTTTCCCCTTGCAAGTGGTTGCGGTACAGTGAAGTGGCCGTGGAATCCTACTTGGGAGTCATTGTACTTCAATGTAATTGTAATACCAACTGTACTAGTCGGCCCCGAGGCCGAGATCGCCTAAGACAGTAGTGCCGTAGTGATCTTGGACCGTGGGGTCGCGGGTTCGAATCCAGTCCTCGGGCATGGTGTATGTGTTCGTCATTTCAACCCCCTATCATCACCATATCGTTTCATCCTCATACCATCCAATCGTGGTCGCTAATGACCTAGTAGTTGATAGCGACCTTAAATAACACACACACACACACACACACACACACACACAACACACACAAATAACTAATATAAACATTGAAATACAAACTGAGGCTGTGAGCAAGTACGTGTGACGCCCACCCTTTACAGCACCCGGGGCGATGGCAGGACTGGTGAAGGGCAAATTGCCGAGGGGAGGGGATGGGGAGGAGAAGGGGCTGTAGACGAGCGTCGTCGTCAAGATTGCTTCGCCCCCAATGCGCTCGTCCTCTTCACGGCCCTGCCCCCTCCCCATCCCGCTCTTACGATCCTGCGGAATTGGCTCTGAACGCCTCTGACGTCGCCTCGGGGCCCGGTTAGTGCACGACGTATCTCCTCGATCGAGTTAAACAAAGTGCGTTCCATCATTAAGTGGCTGAGGAAGAGCATGTGGGCAGAACTTAACTCCACAAACTAGAACCACAGTTCTCGAAGTTGGAAGGCTCTTGAATTCGGATTGGAAGGAACATTACTGTATTGAATGCCAGAGATGTGCAAGAAGGCAAATACTCATTCAATTTACTTCAGAGAAAATCTTTATTTTTTCATAAATTCTAGAGGAAGTTTTGCATTTATCGAATCGGTTAACATGAACGTTTGTAGAAATACACGGATTTTCAACCGACAAAAAGAGTTTTTACAATAATTATTTTGATAATCATGTGCAGTCTTCTACTACGTGAAGTAAGTTTACAAATACGCGACACTTCAACTCATCTGGGACCTTCTTACGTCGATTTCATTTTCAATGTAATTGCTTATTCGGACAGAAAAGCAAATATTTATACGTTTAGGTATTTGTTCTATCCGTAATGGAATAATTGATAATGCGCCTTTACATTGCCAGTGCAATAAAGATGACATGAGCAGGGTCCTTCCGTACAGTACTATTTATATTGACAGAACAAGGAGAATAGTGGTGACAAATTTAGAAAGGTAAATTTGCGAAAATTTCCCCAGCTCGAAAAATCACTGACTTCAAAGATTAATTATTCGAAATTCATAAAATACCGATTGCAATTTTTCTCAATATCACTTCCGAAAATTCAAGTAATGATTTTAAAACAACTTATTTATGTTCAAGTTCAAGTATTCCACAAATTCACCAACCCACAGTACGATATACCATTATCGGATTTGCCAGAGCCCACAATAATTCGCATCATGAGTGGACTGTCCGCGTGTGTGATTGATGAAGTCCGCTTCATCCAGCAAAATCCATGGTCTGAAGGTCATGCTGCCCCAGCTAACAGGTGAGCGATATTTAATGCTTACGACCACTTCAGCGATGTCTCGAATTCGAATACTTAGGACCATAGTACGATGCACTGGTATTGTTTAGCCGAGGAAAATCTCTCTTCCAAACCATCTTCAAGTGCAAGAAGCTGATCAGCGTTGGGTGCTGAGTTTTTGGTGATGTGAAGGAACTAATTAAATTATAGCGACGTGGGACGAGCAGTAAGTAAGCTGTGGCTGGACACTCTTGGATAGTGTGGGGATCCGTCTTCAAATAAAGGGACACGATTGTTTCGATGAAATTCACTAATGTTCGTCTCTTAGCACTTCATCGAGGACATTTCCTTTTACACATGTAACCATCAGATTTCAGCACGTTTCTCCGAAGCGTTTGATTCATGGCCTGCTTGTGTAACTAGGTCCTGCGTTCTTTATAACACTCTTAATGCCCTAACAGTTGACGCGCCCGGAATCACCAACCAATCAATTATTAATTGAGGAGTCCGACATCCGTCACTTTTCTTTATTTACTATTGACTATTGAGCAGGGGTCACGTTGCTGTTACTTTGAAAATCACTTAAAGATGTGTCTTAACGAAAACTTAATACGAAAAACTAGTTACGAGTACGATTAACTGGGAATGAGAAAATAAGTGGACCAGCGGGGAAGGTTAATCTATATACAGGGTGAGTCACGTAACTTTAGCACCTCCTGTAACTTTTGAACGGTTGAAGATATTGCAATGCAGTTTTCACGGAAGTGATTGAGGGAATGGGGCTAATTGATATGTGTATTGATTTCTGTTTTATCACTTGTATTTTACGAGTTCTTAGGTAACTTTGTTTTTTCAAATGGGACTATACATATTTTTTCAGTCTATCATGACAAGCGTAAAAAGACAAATCCAAAGATATAAATATTGTCATATGTTAGATAAGCAATTTTTTGAGTAATTTTGATTTTTTTGCGACTAGTGTTTAACGGATATTTTCATTGTAACTGTCAGCCCCACAAGGTCACGCAGCGCTCCCCCAGCAAACGCGGGCTCGGGGAAGGGAAGGGATTTTAGTACTTGAGGATACGAAACATATACCAAATATTCACAAAACTGTTGCATTTTTTCCTGAACTCTGCTTTCCATCCTGCCCCATTTTCAAATATTTTGTGTTTCTTAGGAATTGAAAATATGGATTTGTAATAAGTAGTGTGTATTGAAATAAGATTATTCTATCCCTAAGTTATTATTATATTCTTATTAACATTGAAATTGTTTGCTCAAAATATGCAATATTTTTGTACAGTCTTAATTATTTATTCTTATTGTGCTTTGTTTCAAGATCCCATTAATACGTATCTTATGAAACCTCATTAAATGGAGTTGAAGTTATAAACAATTTTATTACAATAATATATGACAAATCCTTATTTTCCATCCTTCAATCAAAGAAAGACAAAAATCTGAAAATGCGGAAGGATGGAAAGCACAGTTCAGGAAAAACTGCAATGGTTTTGTGAATATTTGGAATAAGTTTCGTATCTTTAAATCTCCCTTCCCTTGCCCGGGCGCGCGTTGCTGGTGGAGCGCTGCGTGACCTTGTGTGGTGGACTATTCAAAACGTCCGTTAAACCCCAGTCGCAAAAATCAAAATTAAAAAAAAATGCTTATCTAACATATGACATGTATATCATTGGATTCGTCTTTTTACGCTCGTCATGGTGGACTGAAAAAATATGTATAGTTCCATTTGAAAAAACAAAGTTACCTCAAAAATCTCGTAAAATGCAAGTGATAAAATAGAAATTAATGCACGTATCAATTAGCGTCTTTCCCTCATGCAATTCCGTGAAAACTGCATTGCAAAACTTCAACCGTTCAAAAGTTACAGAAGGTGCTAAAGTTACATGACTCACTCTGTATACAGACTGTCCGGGGAGGAAACGTCGAAACTTGGAAAATAAGCTATTAAGTTGGCACTTCTGTGTGTTTTTTCACCCAGAAGGTTTATGTGCTATTAATTCTGTTGTAACTCCACTACATGGCGCTGTAAATCAAAACTAAATATTCGCATCAAATGCAACCCGCAATACACTCGGCAGCATTTTGAATCTATATCGTTAAATAACTCCTAAACGAGACGGTTCTAGGGCCTTAAAAACTAAACTTTTGAGGCACAAGGCCCTAAGATATGTTATATCGCACCGTAATCTACAGAATAAGCTCTTCTCGAACATTCTATTACATTTTGCTGATCCGGTGCTTGCCCGATATTACCCTCACCTGCTCAGAGACGTGCGGAATCTGCAAGTAAATTTGAGGAAGGGTGATGGGTGGGGAAAGAGGGAGATGAAGGGGCAGAACAGCGCCTGTTGGTTTTTCGTAGTATAACATACAAATTGTGCTCTTGAATTAGTGGTTTACGCTGTATACTCCCCCGAAAATATGTTATGTGATAGATATAGCGTAATATGCCTCCATTATGTGAATAGATATAGCGAAACAAAAAGGAGCCGCGTCACGGAGATTGTCGTAACTTCGAACACCGCTCGATACCCAGAACGCTTCTGAAGCGTATCGCGTTTCCCCCTGGTATAAGAAAAGAGTCGCATTTCAGATGTAAAAATATAATCCAATGAAGTTCTTGATAGAAAACAGAATCGAGAGCATCCTCCTTTTCAGATCCATATCCAAGTTGAAATTAGAAACGTAAAGACAGATGTCGGAGTTTCATTTGCAACACGTCGCCACCCAGTGTTACATGTTTCCCTCATTTTATTTTACGATAAGTAATTATTTTAATTCCATAAAATTAAATAAGATATTATTTGTACATCTTAAAAATACAAATTTTCCCAGCAAAATATCAAGCATTTTTTGAAGAACACAAGATGACAAGCCAAATGAATCAGCATGAATCTGGCAATTCGCAAGCCACTAACCTCTATTGCAACAGAGGGTTATGTTATTAATATTTTCATTATCTTGGTCGAAATGAGCCATCAATCTGTGTATGTCCATTCCTTTCCACTATCGTTGATTCATTGTTAAGGGAGAAAAATTTTATTTTTGCATCCTGGTCATTTTCCTCCTGTCGTCTATGGAAAATAACTAGTGGTGCTACAGAATGGCACAGACTTTCCCGTATGAGTTTTCTATTTTCCTTGGGTCTTCGCTAGCTATTCGGAATTGCCACATACTTTTTCTTGCCACCTACCATCTATCACACCGCCAAAAGTAATTTTTGTTTGGGTCAATTTCTTAATTTTTCGGTTTCCTATTAGTAGAACGAAAATATTAATTTTTAGAATATTAAAGAACACAAAAACCTAGCTGTAAATGGCAATTTTCTTTTAAAAATTATGTGCCGTTTAAGAGATAATGACGTTTTAAGCACTACTAAAAATGCGAAATTTGAAGCTCATTTCATAGAAAATTTTGAGTTTTCAAATACTTTATTGAAGTTATTTGAAGCACTTACACTCACAAATATAATCAGCTTTACAAATTGCGGATAATGTTGCATATTAAAGATGTGAGAGATCTTTCAAAAAAATTTACATTTATATAATTTTTGAAAAAACAAAAAAACAACTCAAAATAACCTTTACATCATATTAAAGAGTGTAATTAGTTACTATCTGTTACAAAAGTTTCAAGAAAAAAATTTGCAGCCAAATATGGAAAATGGCGTTTGAGGCGTTTCTGAAAAGGCCGAAATTTGGAGCTACTTTTCCCAGAAAACGGTTGTGTTTTCGAGAAACTTTACTAGACATTATGTAAAGCAACGTACTCAGTAAATATAATAATGTAAAAAAATCTCCGCTAATGTAATATTAACGACGTGAGAAACAAGTAAAAAAATTACATTTTGTAATTTTTGAAAAACCAACCGATAGAGCAATATGGCCCTTTATGTCATCTGATAGAGTAAGTTTACGCACATCCGTACCAAAAGTTTAAAGAAAAAATATTGGAGCCGTTTTTGAGAAAATCTTGTTTTTGTAATTTTTTTAATGTTGCACATACTGCACGCAGTATTGGCACGAAAACTACTAAAATTTTGAGAAACATTTACATGACCTTTCTGAAAGAACTCAATATGCAGAACAAATTTATTTGAAGAAAAATCTCTATCTTCAATTTTGTAGCTGGTGAAAGACGCCGAAAAAAATTCAAACTTTCAAAAATTTTCGAAAATTCAGAGTTATCCCGTGCAAATCGGACCTATGCCATGTTAATAAGTGTATATTTACTCTTTCATACAAGAAAATTTAAAGGAAAAAATTGGAGCAGTTTTTGAGAAAATTTTGAAGAACCCCCCCCGGGGGGCTTCATATAAAAGTATCCCCAAATTTTGAAGAGAACTCGTTTTTCAAAATCTCTGAAGCTTCGACTAGAATCAGATCGACCGGGGAATATCCATTTTGGAAGGAAATCGTACGTATGGTTTAGGCGCTAGCAATGTTCACAGACGGACAAACAGCGGACGGGACAGACAGACGGACATTTTCATTTCAGTTGGGTTTTCGGTATCAAGGACCTAGAAAACAGGGTTTCTGGCTATACCACGTGTTAGGGGATTTTTGTTCTTAATTTAGCAACTGTTTTTATCCACTTATGCGTTTTCACGGGCCCGGCAATTAATATTTTTCCGCCGAAAATTGGCCATTTTTTCGCGCAGCATTACATAACTTTCCCTATACTACGTATATCACTCCGTGTATACGTACGTATACGGGAAAGTAAAAAGGGGTCTCAGCGCCGACAGGCGATATTAAAAACGCAATCATTGCACCTCCTTGATATACAACTTGATATGCAATTGAGACTACCTTGTCATCTTAATAGCATACTTTCCTCGTAATCGAGTTTGGTCAGAAGTATTATCATTTTTATTTTAATTGTGTAGTAAACCTAGATCTTACAGGAAAATCAAGAGTAAAATAGAATAGGAAGTACATTTGCGTGTTGCCTATCCATGGCACTAGTTTACATATGCAAAGTCTACAAAGAATCCACATTGCATTCAGTGGAACCTTACAATTTATGAGTTAATAATATTACGTTGAACAAAAGTAAGTCAATTATTGCTACAGCTCCATCTTTCTGATACAGTAATGCCAAATATTCCGTTGAGGGGTTCATCACAACCCGTAAATGCGTACCCGTACGCATAAAAATGCAAAATACTAGAATTGTTTCGTTATTCTCAAATGTGTAAACTCCAATAAATTGTTCAGTATTTCTAGAATGTGTAGCATAGAAATGAATGTATTCTGCTGACAGCAAACACCGTTCACAAACAAGAACAGTCTGAGAACCAAGCGATCAATATCACAAATGATTCTGAATCGGACGTCTAGTTTACTTCCAACACGAACCCATGCCCTACAAACTGATCTGGATGCCAGTCGATAACGCTTTGAGAAAACGTCCGCTTCATGTTACTAGCAAATCATTTCCGACTTTTACAGACTAGAAAAGAATGGAAAATGCCCGTAAAAATGAATATGAAAATGAAAACCATATGTAATATAGTATTTTTGTAGTAATGGTTTCTAGCAGTAGAGACTAATGTGAGGTAAGTGAGAAACTAGGGAAAATAACAAGGGAAAGACAGAAAACCTTCCAAATAGGCCAGTAGAAAATTCGAATGTCGAACAAAAAAATTCTAAATGTCCTATATAGCATTCAAGTTTAATTGCTTGTTGTACATTTGGTTTTCACTATACCCCTTCTTTCTTTAGAAGTTTCTTTTTGTATATACTGTAGTGTATTCTTAGTGGACTTACTGTTAGCTTGTTTGGAAATATTTCCTTCATTTACTTTGATTACCACTTTCCTCCAATTGTCTTATTTATTGTCTGGTAGTATCCATACAGAAGAAAACGTATTACAATATTTTTACTTTGATTTATTCGCAATAAAAACGATTCACAAATTTGAATAATCGCATGAAAAATTTGAAAAGAAAACGGGCCAGTCCATGTTGGACTCTTTTGGCCATGTTTTATCCCGAAATTATCTTTTAACATAGGGAAGGAAAAAAAATCTTTTGCATGAAGACACCAAACCACTGTCTTAAACATTAATTCTACCCCTCGTGACTTACCTTTTAATCATGGATTGGTCTAGGATTTTTAACGAGCCCTATATTATTTACATAAACGTATATACTTTGCAACACACTTGATATACTAATGCTAAAAACTAATAAGATTGAAGCAATGCATAACTGATTGTTTACACAAGGTCAAGATTTCTGGAACAATGCAGTGGTAATCCATATTTGGCGTGATTTCTCATTAAAATTAAAAGAAGCTATCGAAGGTCAATGTTTTGGACATCAAAAAAGGAATGTCTTTCTGGAACAGGCTATTCGATTGTTATGTTCTGTTTTGCTTCAATAAAATCCCGATTTACTTTTTGATTTCTACAGTGATTTACCCAAATATATACAGGCTGATTTTATTTGCCACGCGCGATATTGACAACATATTTCCCAGGTTAAACGAAGTTTGACCCCAGTTTCATTTCAATGTGTGGGGCGTGATAAGCTGCGAGATCTGGTTTTTGTGTGTTTGGTCGCAGGGCAGGTTAAGTAGCAGGCTTCTGTGACAACGTCTTCGTCAAAATTTTCCTGAATTATTCCGACCCAAAAACGTTAAGAGGGGCATTTGCCAGGTCACTGCTAGAGCCACCAAACAGCGGTGGTATTCTTTTAGAGCCATGGTAAAACTTCTGTGATCCATTTCGATGGCATCATCTAAACATTGATAACCAAATCCGATAAATTTTGATCCTTGAAGTGAATTTTCTTTGTTTCCACGTCGAATTCTAATACATTTAGCTTTATTTCAGAACCTTTTAAGAATAAAAATTTTCTTAACTCGAACTTCGACTTTTGCCTTTGAGTCAATTTATTGAGAATCCTCTGCATGATACCATAATTAATTTTGTGCAGTTCGGAATTACTTCTGTTATTCCGCGAGAACAACGTGTCTCTCCATGCACGTAATGCTATTCCTCGTGAAAGTGCCGCTTTCCGCCCGGTGTCCGCCGGCAGAAAGCGGATGGAGATAAGCGACACTTCCGACCGGTGGTCGAGAAGAGGAGGGGGGTCGTTGGGTTATCGTGCAGTTACACGTGCTGGCCCCGTCCTCCTCGTACGCTCGTAGGCAATAGAACTAGTCCACACCAACTAGCGATGGCAAGTTTTTAAACCAAACATCGATATATCTATGCTTGGATATATCGGAAAGGTTTTCGATGTCTATGAAAACCTCGACAAAAAAACCCTCGATGTTTAAAATATTCAAGTTTTTTAAAATATGATAAAACAGATGATATTTCCCCATCCTATTTCCATTTTAATTATAGTACTTAAATGAGTTATAATTATTGTTTGGTCACTTACAAATAACGCGTCAAATAATCTTTATTGAATGTGAAGAAGGAAATAAAAAAAAAGGGCATCCTGTTTTGCTATTTTTCCTTTTAGTCTATTCACTGTCATTCAAAAATCATCGAAGTAAAACGTTCTGGATATAATGGGATACATAATACGCAAATATTATAAGTAGTTTTAAGTATATTCTGCGTTAAATCACTGTCTTTTTTATTTTTAATCGATATTCTATATAGGCAAAGGGACAAGGTTCAAAATGCAGTTCAGCGAAACTACCACGTAGAAATCAGTAAAAAATATAAACATATTTATTAAAAACTTGAAACTTAAAAGCGTTGGCATTTTTTTTGGCCAAGAACATTTTTATGCTTCGTAACTAATTCTTTAACATAACTACATTTGTAATAATATTTAAAAAATGCACCGCTCGTTTCAAATTGACTCAACCTCCATTCAGTCAGTTCGTCAGTTCAAAAGTTTTTCTTGATGCTAAATGCATTAAAAATCGGGGCGATGCTCATATTTGAAATACGTTTAGAAGATTTCGAGCCGATTTCTGACTAAAAAAACGTCTACTCTAGTCGTAATTAAAAAGTAGCCCTAAAAACTGCTGAATTTTTCCTCGTATAAAATAATTATTTTATTTTATTAAGATATATTTACATGTTTCTCTTTTTTCATTTTTAAGTACTCAAGTCATTAATTAATTAGAGATCATCTCACTGAAAGAGTGAACATCTGACGACCCCATGATAATTTTAAACGCGTAGAAAATATTATTTGGTGTTTGCAATAATATATTTTGGGCAATATTATCTTTTCAAAGAGCCAGAAATGATTCGCTGATAGTAAAATTTGATTTTAAGCAATTCGTTTCGTCTTTGTCTCTACCCATCGTAAGTTATCTATAGCAAATACTGAACTAGTTTTTCAGTTACTTTTCGCATGAAATATAATAGACATTTTCCTAAACCCGTAATAAAGTGAGACATCCTGAACAATCCCCCAAAATAACCACAAAGAAATCTCTCCCTCACCCTCCCCTCAAATTTACCTGTAAAAGGGAATAAACATCCAATTATTATAAAACATCCCTTAACCTGACATCACGAGAAACCTTGCTTATAGTATACGGTTTCGTGCCGTCTGGGCATGGATATAACCGCGATAGATATCGGTGGCTTTGGTTTTGAAAAATTCACAAAACGTTGTTTCTGGAAATTTTATTTATATCATGAGATTTTTTTGAAAACCTAGATGTTTGTGGAAAAATACATCGATGTGACGAAAACATTGAATACAAAGCATCGATGTTTCTTGTCATCCTACACCCAACACTCGCCAGTTGGATATTCGGATTCTCATGAAATTTCGCCGCTGGTAAAACACCGTGCAAAACCACATATTCAAATTTGAAATGCTATGGAATATTAAAAATAATGTTTTAGAGGCGTTTTGCATCAAGACATTTCGTGCCCCCGCGCGCCTTCCGCAGCGGTAAACCGTTGCATCGGCAGCGCCAGAAACTGTGCGACGTCAGATTTCTAGCGCGTTCGTTCTTTCACGATTGACGGCAAAGGCCTTATCCGTTGGCTCTCTTTAGTTGAAGTACAGAGCAGGGGCGTAGCGTGACTCACACACGTTTGGGAGCTCAACAATAACACACAAAATGTCACTATCAACTACTTCGCCTAACGGCGAACGCAACACAAGGCAGATTACACTGGGACTACTTCCACGATCTCGATTGCTTACGACGGTGTAGGCGCTTCCCAAAATCCTCACAGCAGTCAGGGCTGCCGATGTCTTGAAAGCAAATTATACAATGGCTCGCTTTAATTCTTATACGCGAATGGCTAAGCAATAAGACCATTTGTTATTATACTTGCAGACTTAATAATATGTAATCTATGTAAGAGAGATATACAATTTCTTGGATATTAATTAAGAAATAGTAGTCAGGCACTATTTCTACAGTTTGTACCCATGATCAAGCGGGGACTCCAGGGAGATGAGAGAAAGGGATAATTTACTGAACGCCTGAAGTGTGCTGCGCTCTCGTGCACAAACGAGCATCTTTCCGCAGTAACGCTAGCGTAAAGCAGTCGGGTTTCTCTGGGCCAGGGGTGAAGAGGGGAGAGGGGGACCTCGCCATCTGCGCATAGCGTCATTGCTCGTCGCAATCTGGCGGCAGACGCTGAAGTATTTTAGCTTTCAAGCAATCAGAGGCCAGCTTCAAACAGCCCGCCGAATTCAATCATAGGAAATCAATTTAAATTAATACAAAAGTGTTTCGCTCAACAGACCACTTGTAAGATTATCAAATACAGTATTTAAGGTTCTTATATACGGGATGCTCAGCATCTCAGAGCGTCCCTGACGCTACGGCCACTGGTACAGAGTAAAAGATATTCTCAATATTCTTTCCGAAGTCATCGTAACAAATGCTATTTTTTTAAGAACCTAAAAAAGAACTTGCATACGGTGCTCTTATCTGCATATTACACTCTTATTTGCACATATTACACTCTTCTTTGATTAGACTCCATTATTATGAAAATTTCTGACATAAAAGTGAAATGTATTTACTTATTTATCGCATACCGATGTAACATTTTCAGGCACTCCTATCCTTTGCAATAATTAAATCTGGATTGTTCATGCACGTGTTTGGACCTTCTCATCTGTCCGAACCTGCCATGTAAACACCCGTTTTTTTTT
>JAHLJT010009436.1:58107227-58194727 GCA_031308135.1 Acheta domesticus
TTCATCATGTAAATTGTTTCTGTTCCTCAACAAAATAGATTTTTATTCTCACGAAAAATAGAAGCTTTTGAAAGTTGGATATATTTTTGTATTTTAAAAAGTTTGTCTTAGTTAATTCTTTGTGTGTTTTATACGAATAATTGGTGGTACGTTCTACTTCCACTGGTTGTTGATATCAAACTTGAGATCCGATGTACTTGTAGGCTACATTGTTTTTTGAAGTTTAAAATTTTTTATGCAGAAATGGATTGCATGGTAATAATAGATATGCCCTTGCCTTGCGGAAAACCTGGAACTCAAATTTAAAATATAAAGCACCAAGATTGGGTTCGAGGAGGTTATAGCTGTCTTTGTACTATTTCATTTTTATCTTTGTACCAAAACACTGGCCTTAGGCATAAATACAACTGATGTTTATAATTCATTGTACTTATATATTGTATTTTAAATTCCTGGTACTATTAACTTATAGAATTTTACTTCTCTGGCATTAAAATGATTTTCATATTTTTTGTAAAGTGCTATTGTATACCAACCACAGCATTCTGATTATGTATCATCTCTGGAATAATTAAACTCTCTGCACATTTCTTCTTCCTCCTTGTCTCCCTTCCCTTTCCTTCCAGATTTCTCCATTTCTCTTCTTTATGACCCTTCTCTAAAACATTTTTCTAAGTTCAGCCCCAAGCCGCCACCCTTATTGAGCGTTTCTAGGTTTACTCAGAGCCTAAGATATAACATCACGGATGGTCCCTTGTTTTGCATTTCCAGTCATAAATGTATAGCAGACGAGCAGGCCCTATGGCCCAAGGCTCGCCATTAATAAAGACATCATTATTAACACAATTTTATAACAAAAGCTAATTAACAAACTTTGCATGTTGACACCAAGTAGTCTGCGACACAAGTCACGACCCAATATATCCAATGTGCTGCATTTGCGAAGGCAATCCAACCTTCACACTTGCAACCTGGTTCATGCCTCCAGTTGCTCCGGCTTTTCCGTTTAAGGGATTTTGCATGAAATAACAAAGAACTCTGCCACCATAAACTTCCAATCAACCCAAAAATCCCATTTTTTAATCAATTCATATTAGTATATACACTACATTAATAAATTATGTTCCCATTACTTCACAAAAATAGTACTGAATACTTACAAACAGTAGATCCCGAATATACGGTACACACGCTGTCGCGGCCTCCTTAATACATTCGTACGTATTGTACAATAGGCGATTTTGTCCCAGCCGCATTATAATGCTAAATTACTTCAAAAGTAAGTTTTCTCGCTTTGCTCGCCCAGATCCAAGTCATGGCGAGGCTCAGGTCTTCGGCCCTCACATTCACTATAAACAACCTTGGGTCTATCCATCGCACAATTACCAATTCACATTTATAAGAAATCACTTCAGTAAGCACATAAATAAGGAAGCCTCTAGTAATCAAACTGTGCAGTGAACGATACTTACAAACGTATAAAGGAGGCCGTGAGATTGTATGTACCGTACAGTTGGGATCAGCCTTACAAATTCCTCCAAAATTTTTCAAAAAAGGATATATTAATAAAAAAATTAAATACCCCAATATGTCAAATATTTTTCATAATGTTCTTACCATAAACTCCAGTGGAAATACAAGGAAATGCTGCATAACAAAAGAGAGGATCAGCTCAGTACTAAAGAATTACAAACTTAGTACAACATAAGAAAACAGTACACATTACTCACCACAGTACGTAACTTTTTATTTCGCAGCAGCTGCAAGGATGAATTGTAACAAGACTTCAATAATCAGGTTTTCTCCTTGAGGCCCAACAGTGTGGATAACATCTAAAAACATATGCAGGGTTGTTATATTCATAATGCTCTAAACTGCATTATCAACTACACATCTGTCAATGACAAATTCTGGAATTCTTTTTCAATTCATTTATCATTAAAAATATCAATATACACATGTATGACAATTAGTATGCATTTGCAGAGTTTTATTAATACCACTTGGTCAATTATTACTCAATCACGATCACAAATTCATACCAACTTTTTGCTAGTAAGTTGTATCCATTAGTAATTTTGGCTTCACCAACATTGCAACCATTGAGTGTTCGACACTCTTCTTTTAATTTGGTCCAGCAGCCCGATGAATTGCACCATCAACTAAAACAAAATATACATTTTATATCAAGTCTCAGAAGTTAATAGCACAGAGCATAAATACAGAAAACATAAGCCACTGTACATCCTCACCACCCAATAAGGAAGAGTTGGCAGCATTAACAATAGCATCTATTTCTAGTTTTGTAATATCTCCTCGCCACATTGCAACTTTACTATTAAGATCAGAAGCTATTTCTTTTTTATTTTCTCTCTGGCATACTTTTTTTCATCTGAAGACAGGAAACGGCAACTAAGTTGTAAAGATATTTAAACTACAAAACAGATAGCAAACTATACATTTCATTTCAGATTTCACCAACATTGTTGTATGAGTCGATCACGATTGTCGTTGAAGTAAGTGTCCCAACTTATGACAGGAGGTGTCGCCATCACTGAAGAAATATAATCATAAATATTAGTCAGAAGCAACTTGACAATCGAAATAAACAAAAAATATGAAAGTAAAGATTTCAAGATAATTGTTATTCAAAACTGATGACTCCTAACAATGCAGCTTCTGTAGTTACTTCTACCAAGATTTGCACTCAATCCAAACTCCCTACCTGTACCTCACTTACCTTCGTTCGTCTTCCTGCTGTTGCAGATCTATTGTAATTTGTATTTAGAAATGGTTTTAACCCACCCTCAGTAATTCTCGTTGAATTTAAAATTCTGAACGAATAACGGGCAGTTTCGGGCAATCTTGTCCTGCAACGAAAATATTTCAAAATCGGCATGTGAAGCATCGTCCAAAACTGTTGAAAACAATTAAATAATACTGCGCTTTCCAATTACATGACAATTAGTCCTTACAAATATCATTCCGAAGGTTAAGAATGGTGTAAATATTGCAATCAACTACGCAAAAAAATATTACTAAAGATAGATAATTGTGTAGGCAATAGCCAACTTATGGCACTTTGCACTACAGCGATAAAAGTACGTACCAATGGAAAAACTAGATTTCTTTTCAGAACATTCTTAAATGTTCAGTTCAGTGCAGAATATTATCTCCTTATAGTAAATGTTCTAGAGGAACTTTCCCACTTGAATACCGACTTTTATTTCACATCACGCATCACCCGCCATAACCTGAATCTCTGCTGCATATGTTTTCGTTATTTTTATTCGCAACTGTTCGCGACCTGTTCTACGTGAGCAGATCAGAAAACAAATGGAAACCTATTTTACCATGGCAAAAGACCATAAGAAGCGCGGAAAGGAAGCAGAGGATCCGAGCGCGACCATTTGGAAAGGTTAGACAATCGGTCACATGTTTACAATAAAATATTGTGTGGAATGTTCACCAATTTGTGGTAAATTCAGATAAATGCGGACGATTTCAAATCTCTATTTCACGAACATTCGGAAATTACGAAATAAAAATCGTCACCATACAAAAAATGTAATATAATCTTCTTAATAAAGCAGACATTTGCCTTCGGTTAGTCTCAAGATTTGTTTTCAATAAATAAGCCCACGTATTCACAAATATACTAAAGAGATTATTAAACTGATTACAATATCTCGAGATTACAAAAAGATTACAAACTAGAATACTATTATTTATGACGACCTTGAACTACTGAAAATTCCAGAAACTCCATACTAGCAAAAACAAAAGAAAAAGGTATAATAAGGATAAAGGTGTAACTAACTATAACTATTATTATTATTATTATTATTATTATTATTATTATTATTATTCCTCTATATCACGACTAACTATATTATGTGTCAGTTGAATATAAAAGCTACTCCAGGTTGCAACCAGCTACCTAAGGAGTAGATCTAGGGATTGTCAGTGCCTCTACAATACTTTGCGCAAAATGCGGGCTGTTCCAAATAAAGCGATTTCTTGCACTTCCCAGTCTTTTGAATTACCTGGAGTTTAAACAAGTTGTTACACAAATTTTGCGGAACTAACTCCAGCGCTCCGATGACTATCGGTACGACCGATGTGCTTTTACTCCCCCCATTCGGCTGATCTCGATTTCCAAACTCTTGTATTTAAGATGTTTCTCTGCCTCCTTGGTAATAACGTTTTGATTGCAAGGTGCAGCAACATCAAGTAGACACGATTTGTTCTCCAAATCCCGGATAACTATATCCGGTTTGTTTGCCGCTATCGTGCGATCAGTTGAATTTCTCGGTCATACAATATTGTACACAATTCAACAGACGTCACCGGTTTAGTGAGTGTTCGTACCACTTGGGGCCTTCGAGAGGGGTACAGATTCTTCTGACCTTCGAGAGGGGTACAGATCTGCCAGTGGAGGTAGCTACACACCCTGTCGTGTCTTTTCAAGTATTCGGTCTTTGCTAGGATTGGACAAGTTGAGACAATATGATCAATGGTTTCTACGTGTTCCTGGCAAATCGGCATTTATTATCTGGGGAAATTTTGAGAACCGCTTTATCATAATGTGTTCTTAACTCCTGATCTTGGGCAGCTATTACAAGTGCTTCTGATTCTGACTCATTCTTACCCTTTTAAGCCACATAAATGATTGACCTGCATTGATCTGCAACTTGTCCAATCTTTTTAGATATTGTCCATGGAGTGGTTTGTCCGTCCACGAGTTCTTTAACATTTTTTGTGGCTCACATTTCGTGTTTAGTAATACCAGAAGATCAGTGCCTGTGTATTCGACGTGTATTGCATAGTTGTTTTTTTTGCAATGATTTTTGCTTCACTGACAATGTCTCTGTTTCCCATTCTTCGGTCAGGTTTCATGTCCTGCCTCATTAGAGGGTCATCTTGATGACTGAATACATACTTTCTCATTCCAACTATTGCATGTGCCAGGAGGCCTCAATTTGTCTGAGGCCTCTCCTTCTTCCTTACGTAACACATAAAGTCTATGTACATCAGCTCTAGGGTGGGCGACATGATGCTTTGTTAGCAGTTTTCTGGTTTTTTGATCCAAGATGCGAATTTCTTGCTCAGTCCAGTCCACTAGTTCGGAACTGTACTCGACTACAGGCACCGCCAGACCACCAATTGCAGATATTTATTCCTGGAGTTCAGAGCGGACTGCAGGGCAATTCTCACTCTTCTGTAATACTCCTTGTGAATTCTCTCTTTCATTGTGTCCGTTCGAGATGGTTTCACATTCTTCAATGCCCAGATATTTGTAAGTTTTACCCTGGCTCAAGATCTTGAATCACAGTGTTCCTATCGATTTCAATGTTCTCTGACGTGGTCATTTTGCCTCTTTTTAGGTTGACTTTTGCACACTTGTCAAGACGAAACTTCATGCAGATGTCACTGCTTAAGTCATACACGATAGCATTTGGGAGAGAATCGCTTCATTCTTAGCAAACACTTTAAGATTATCTGTAAAATAATGTGATACAGGCCTTTCATCACCATGGAGCTTGTAACCAAAGTCAGTTTGCGACAACTGTCTCGATAGTGGGGTCAAACTAATGCAAAACAACAGAGGGGATAGCGAATCTCCCTGGAAAATTCCCCTGTTAATCTGAATACTTCTTGTTTCTACTACTCCCTTTCCGCTGTGTATTAGTAACCTCGTACTCCACAACTTCATACTAGCCTTGCAAAACTCAATAGGTCTAGGATGTAATCGATAGATCTCCATGGTCTTCAAAATCCAATCGTGTGGTGCACTGTCAAAGGCCTTCTGGTAGCCAATCGAAGCCATGCTTAAATTACGTTTTCGTTTCTTGACATCATTCAAAATGATTTTGTTCAGAAGCAAGATTTCCTTACTGCCATAGGAACCTTTACGACATCCTTTCTGTTCAACTGGCAAAAGATGATTCTTCTCTAGGTGTCTATACATTTTGTCAGCTTTGGCTGCAGTTATGTTTGTACATTACTGGCAGGGAAGTGATTGGCCTGTAGTTCTTCGCCAAAGAACTGTTTCCCGCTTTGCGTAGCAAATACGTGTTGCCGCGAGTGATCCATTCCGGGAGTTCCTTAGGGTTTTTCTAAAATTTTATTAATAGCCTTTGCGAGATGATAATGTATTGCTGTTAATTTCTTAATCCAATAAATCTTAATCTTATCAATCCCGGGGATTTCCAGTTTTCCATATTATTAATTGCTTGGCAGGGGTCCTCTTCCGAGAATCCGTGAACATGTTCCACTGTTTCCACGAGTCTATTGGCAGAATCAACTTCAGATTCAAGCCAAGATGCGTCTTTGTTGTAGGATCTGGTTTCCTCCCAGATTCCTGCCCAAAATGTTTCGACGTCATCTTTTGAAGGAGGGGCAGCATTGCCATTCGGTTTTTGAGTCAGACTGCGATAGAATCTCTTCGGGTCTGTTTCAAACAACCGGTTCTACATTTGTAACGTCTAGTTCGTTGAGCCCATGCTTGAATTTTCTCTTTTAGCTTTTCAGCTACCATTAGCCTTGTGTAATTTTCAATTAGGTATTTTTGTTCAACGAGGAGTATTTTTGTTGAAATTTAGAAGTGTGATTTGATTTAGAAGATGCTTCGGCTAGGAGTGATATTTCACGCCGTGTGTCGGCTATCCGTTTCAAAATTCTTTCAGCCCATGGAGGTACGGAGCTGTTTACTCTGTCTGGCTGTTGGCCATCGGTGTTCTTGGCTGGCCCCAAAATTATCTGAGATACTAGATATCCAGTTGCATATACGATGCGATTGATGTCAGTAATATCTAGATCTCTCCTTGAGATCTGTACAACCTCATTTAAGACATAATTCGCTGTTTCTATCACTCTCTTAGCTTTAGCATTTTCGTAAATTGTCCTAAACTGTGCACAAGATTCGAATGGATGTAGACGAACTTGTTCTATCTCGCGTCGGAGGAGGTCCCGCGTCATGTCCTTATCGTGTGACTCATGGTCAGATGAATTTTCACCACTGACAGATGTTCCATTTGGAAGAGATGAACCTTCAAGGGGACCATCATTTTCTGGGATATTAGATGGTTCTAATGTTCGTCATGTGGATAGTTCGATCGAAGAACATACTCCGCTCTCTCATTTCTCTGGATGCAAGTTGTTCTGCTGTGAATTTTCCACTGCTGAGTATGTATCGTCGTTGACTGGCAAGCTTCTTTGAGTCTAGGGTAGGTCTCATATCTGGGTTCCGCTCTCTCTACATCTTAAAATCTATTTCTGAGCCCCCATTTTTCGCTTTTGCATAGTAAAAGCACCATATCACTTCCTTTAATCATCAACCCAGGTCCATCTCTAACGATGGCTTCGAGCTACTGCCGGCTCTGTGTCCCTGAGACTAACATCCGTGGGATGGCCAGATGTCGACAAGGTGATATTAGCTCGGTTTCTGAGCAGGTATGGGACATTGGTAGAACAAGGCACGTTAAGGTTCATTACATTGCTTGTTCTATTCATTTTGCTGATTGGTTTTAAGTGAAGATTCGCAGGACGCCAGTTCGAGTTCACAGATCACACTTAACCCTCAGGTTGTTTCCTGCCATCCGTTACTGCGACCCACAGTGGCCTCACAGTGGCAGGGCCCAGCAAGGGGTCCCTCCGATCGCCAGTCGGCATTACTAAACCCTACGGGATTTTCACTGACTCCTTCGCTGGCTAGTGCAAGGTTCGGGCCTCCACTCTAATCAGTGGCCTGGTGTGCCAACCCAGTTTCTCTCCTGTACCCTCCATGGGCCGATAACAGGAAGTCCAAATGTTCATGACCTTTCCCACTGTCCTTACTTTCCACTCTCCTCAAAATGAAGAACTTCTTCGTCTGGCCCCTCACCTTCAACCTATTCAGCAAGGGAGGCCCTACTAGTAGCTAGGCTACCACTGACATCCTTTCTGTTCAACTGGCAAAAGATGATTCTTCTCTAGGTGTCTATACATTATACTACGATCGCCTTCGCATCAAAAACTTTGAACACACATCAGGTTCGGTACTCTCAAGTGGAGAAGGAAGCGTTATCTGTGATTTTTGGTGTTAGAAAATTCAACGAGTACTTGTATGGCAACAAATTTATTATAGTCACCGACCACAAGCCACTAGTAGAGCTGTTCCACCCCGCGAAGAAAATCCCGGACAACACGTTGCGAAAACTGCAGAGATGGGCGTTGTTTTTAACCGATTACAATTATAGCATCTGTTTCAGAAGAACTGCGCAGCATGGTAATGCAGATGCCTTATCCAGATTACCAGCAGGCCCAGACAGCAGCTTTGATGATCAAGAAGCGGAATGCCTCCACATCGATCGGCAGCAAGAAGAAACGATGGAGCGTTTCCCGGTGGATCAGCGCAAGATTGCGGAGCATACGGACTCCGATCCTGAGTTGGCGAAGATGAGAAGCTTCATCAGGTCAGGTAGTAGGGCGCAAGGCGACAACCTGGAGGGAAACAGTTTCTGGAGAGTTAGGGACAGGTTGAAGACAAGAGCTGGGGTGGTATTGTTGGAAGTTAGGGACCGGCTGAGAGTGGTCATTCCACGCACGTTGCGCCAACAGGTTTTGGAAATTCTCCACAGAGGGCATTGGGAGATAGTACTAACTAAGCAGCTAGCAAGAAGTTTTGTTACTGGCCCGGTATAGATAAGGACATAGAAAATAAAGTTAGGCTCTGCGAGCCGTGTCAAGCTTCCAGAAAAACCCGAGAAGTAGTTTCAGAGAATGGCCGGAGCCACAGGGACCATGGGACAGGCTCCATATAGACTTCGCGGGCCCATTTCAGGGAGCAATGTGGTTAGTGGTAGTGGGCGCGGCATCCGGATACCCGTATGTAGTGAGGTTAACGAACTGTACAGCAGAGACGACGGTCAAGGCACTGCAAGTAGTGTTGGCAATAGAGGGGCTTCCCAGCACCATAGTGTCGGACAACGGGCCGCAATTTGTGGGAGAAGTATTCGAAAACTTCTGTAAAGCGAACGGAATTGACCACGTCTTAGCCCCGCCGTTCCACCCCCGCTCCAATGGGGAGCAGAAAGATTCGTGCAGACGTTTAAAGCAACAATGAAGAAGTCTAATTTTGAGAATAAAGCGCAACAAGGGGCGGTACTAGAGTTACTCTCAACGTATAGGGCTCTGCCAGGCAAAGATGGACTTAGCCCTGCCCAGAAATTGCACGGCAGGCAACTGCGCACGCTGCTGTCATTGTCTTTCCAGCAGAAGCAGCGTGCAGAAGACGAGACGCTAAGTTTCAGTTAGAAGCTAAAGTGATGGTAAGATGGTACAAGGGAGCAGTAAAGTGGATACCAGGCAGAGTAATAGAAATTCAGGGTTCTAGATGCTACAGCTTGCGGACAGTAGAGGGGATAGTCAGAAGGCACCAGGAGCAGCTGAGAGCGCGTCATTTTTGGGTCGAAGAATTAGATAGTACGAGAGAAAAAGATTGCAGAACAGCCCAAGGAACAGTAGTGTTAATGCTCCTTTTTCGCAGATAGACGGACGAGTAACAACGAGGCAGGAGTTACCGCTGCCCGAGCATCAGCAGTGGGAGGTCCGGCAGCCGGAGTGTCTACCTGCGATCCGGCAGACTCACCCACAGGACCAGCTGCAGGGAGACGAGCAGGAACAGCCGGAGCAGCAACCGATGGACAGAGAGCCACAGCAGCCTGAGCAGCAACCGATGGAAGAAGAGCATCAGCAGTCGGAGTACCGACTGACGGACAACGAGCCGCAGCATCCGGAGCAGCAGCCGATGGACAGCGAGCCGCAGCAGTCGGAGCAGCAACAGATGGACGACGAGCCACAGCAGCCGGAGGGTGCAGCCCGGCCTGCAGCGCCTCCAAGGAGGCGCAGCAGCAGGTTAAGGAGACTGCAACTCATCGACCCGAGGGAGTAACGAAACGGCCTGGTAGGCCGCGATCAAGATTCAGGCCTTATCTACAGAGGCCAGAAGACCCCTCCCCTGTTAGGCCACACGAAGTGGCGCAGCAGCAGGAGTCCCTGCAAAGGGAATCGTCAGCGCCGACGGAGCTACCGGAGCGGCGGCGCAGCAGCAGCAGGTTGCGCAGTAGATACGGCCCGTATCCTGCGCAATAGGAGGGGAGGGTGCTGTATACACAGCATTTATGCCCGCCAAGGCGGGCCTAGCAGGCCCACTGTGGCCCCGGGAGTGGGTTGCGGCCCACTGTGTGTGGTCCGAGGAGCGGAGCCCCGAACGCGCCGCCTGCCAGGAGAGGAATGCCTGCTTCCCGGGATCGCCACCAGGGGCAGGTCGAGCGGCGACCGGCCGCGCCGAGGCGCTACGGGCCAGCGGTCAGCGGAGGCGACACCGCCGTTCCCGCCGGAAAAGGCGGGAAGATCCAGACTCGTCACTCTGGCTCCGCTACTATAAAAGGGGGAAGCCGGCTCGGAGCGGACAGTTGGTGTTTGGAGAGTGAGCCCGCGCTAGTGATCAGTGTTGTCGTGACGAGGTGCTTTGAAGACGTCACTGGTGAGCGAGTGGTTATCCTTCTGGACTTTCGGCTAGACTGGCTTCGTATTGGTACATCTTCTGGTATATTGGTTTGACTGGCTACGTGTTTCGGACTTCTACTGGCATATCTGTTACCCCTGGCTTGTATTTGGTTATTCTTTGGACAACGGAAATAAATTGTGTAATCTGAACTGTTATTTCTCTGCCCTGCATTTCCCAGTACATAACATTTCTTATACCAGAAATTATGTATATTGTCCTTCCGGTTCCCTTCCAGTTCAGAGTTTCTTTTACAGCTCTGTTTAACATCTTCAATACGTGTATAATGGTCATTCATCATGGGTACGTCTTCGTACTCATCTTTAACAGTTTGAATCCATCATGCGTTTAAATTGTGGTGTTTACTTTGAGCCCATATATCTCTTCAATACTTGAGAGCCAGAGAATACTTGAGTGTCCAATATCTCTCCAATTCATTTCTTGAGCATTTGGCACCTCACCTCGGGTACCTCAGTCCTTGAGCATTATTCATCTGGATCATGGAGCTAAAAATACTCTTACCTATCTCTGCAATGTTCAGAAAGTGAAGCCAGTCCGCCATATTGGTGTGCCCCAATCACGTCACGTCAACACGTCATTAGCTGCTTATACGTAGGAGTATGCAGGCCGACTATGACCATGTACGACAGCCATCTTGCTTTAGTTTATGCTATGATTGTGTTACGAGTTTCATTCTGCGCTGCAATTTTCGACAACTTCATATTTAAATTATTACTGTACATAAAATCCAGAACATGGATTTTTAATGGTGTTATCCAAATGACGCAAAAATTATGACTCGAAACGGGAAACCGAGTATCAGTGTTTTCGTTTCTAGCTGTGAAAGAATTGGATATGCGCCAAAAGAAGACGAAAGTTTTTACGAAATCATCATTCCACGGTAGGGAAACGTTTCTAATTGATTTGAGAGCAATAATGTGGAAATGATTTAAAATAAATGACTAGGCTTTGAAAATTATAGTACACAAATCTTAATTATGAATTGTAACAGCAAAAGACTTTATCAATCGAGTAAATTCGTCCAGTTTCTCTTGACTTACTGAGCAAATGCTGATACGATCCTTTGTTCTGCGTCTAGAAATAAATATAGCTTTCTTTCCCCACAGTGACGATCAGATTAATTGTCATTTTTACATGAAATAAATGCATCGTAAGATTAAATCTCAGCGTGATTGAAGGTTATGAGGTTATGTTTGATATTTTACTGTCATGGTTTAACATACACTGAAAATGTGATGAATGCAAGGAAAATGGTCAGGGAATGATCAAGGTTTATTAAGAGACGTTATTAAATACTGTTAGGATTAATAATTATATTACGAATGTTAAACGAAAATGCTTTAATAATTTTCATTATTTCTAACGTACATTAAATTTTTATAAGTTTGTGAAGCACATTTTCGTCGAGAAGATATCCAAGAAGATATCCAGAATTCCTGAGTACTGTGAAGTTTCTAATTTTTTTGTCTTTAACTGAATTAAGTTCATTAAAAAAATAGAATCATCCATTTTATTTGTAAGGGTCGATGATTCAACAGCCTACATCGCTGATTTGAAAAGAGCCAACTTACCGTTTAATTATATTGATAAAGACAATTCCAAATGTTCGAAATAAAATAAGAATATTTATTAACAATAAATGAAACATTAAAAAATAATAAATAAAAAGAATTTTACACAAATATCTAGGAAGGAAAAAAAACAAGTCTAATCTTAACAGTGGATATATCAGCCCCAGGCGGGCCGTGTCCACACAAGAATACCTTCCGTATATGTAGATACTCTATGACATTGTCTCATTATAATTCTTCCCCACCAAAATTGTTGTTATTTTACAAATAAAATTAACAAAAATCTATCGTCAGTAGCAATATCAAGAGAGAGTGTTTTAAGTATCAATCAACGTGTAATTAATGACGGACTGTCATTAAAAGCGAATGCATTTTGTCCTTGAAAATTTTGTCTTGAAATTTCAGAATGTGATCAGTGTGTGACATTGTGACAATTCATTGCATTGAAGAGTATAGTGCCACATTTTGATTAATGTTACAAGAAAAATAAATTTTATATTGTATTTTTTTTGTTTTAAATATATAAGAAACTGGTGAAACTACTTTTTGGATTCCTTGTGGTTGTGTTGTAGTTTATTCCTTATAATGTGTTTCCATATCTCTTTCTCAATCCACACATTTGAATATTTATATTACGACATTGGGAAAGAGATATTAATTTAACTTTCTTATTACTGGAATTTGTAGGTAAGTAATATTCATGCAGTAATCATTTTAACTAGTGATGCTACAGAATGACACAGACTTTCCCGTATTAGTTTTCTATTTCATTGGGTCTTCGCTAGCTATTTGGAATTGCCACAGACTTTCTTGCCAGCTGCCATCTATCACCGCCAAAAGTACATTTTTTTCGTCATTTTCTTAATTTTTCGGTTTCCTATTGATAGAACGGAAATATTAATTTTAGAATATTAAAAAACACAAAAACCTAGACCTAAATGGCAATTTTCTTTTAAAAATTATGTGCCGTTTTAAAAGAAAATTGCGTTTTAGCGCTACTAAAAATGCGAAATTTTAAAGTTCTTTTCACAGAAAATTTTTGAGTTTTCAAAATACTTTATTTGAAGTTATTTGAAGCATGTACACTCAAAAATATAATAATCTTTACAAATTGCTGGTAATGTACATATTAAAGATGTGAGAGATCTTTCAAAAAAATTACATTTATGTAATTTTTGAAAAAACAAAATAATAACTCAAAATAAACTTTATATTAAAGAGTGTAATTAGCACTATCTGTTACAAATGTTTCAAGAAAAAATTTACAGCCGTATATGAGAAAATGGCGTTTGAGCGTTTCTGAAAATGCGGAATTTTGAGCTACTTTTCACAGAAAACGGTTGTGTTTTCGAGAAACTTTACTTGACATTATTTAAAGCTCATGTACTCGTAAATATAATAATGTCAACAAATCAAGGCTAATGTAAATATTTCCACAAATGAACATTACTTCAAATACTTTGAAACGGAGAAAGCAATACCATGACTAAACAAAATATTTTAACTACAAACGATTAAAATATTATAAATGCAAATTATAGTTTTATCATTCATTGTCAAATTTTACATAAAATTGCCAAATACGAAAGTTTTTTCACTTTCGGCACAAACAGCAAGCGAAGGATTTCAGTAATAAAAGTATTCGAAAAATACATGTGAAATTAACTCACAACATAAGTAATACACTATGATGATCCTAAATCCACAACACTAATATGTATTTTGACTGATACACACACTTATACTTCATATTCATTCTAAATTTCAGTGACTATTTCACTCATGTCTGTCTGCGTCGTAAGTAGCCAATGGCAAGCCTGGATATATTCAATTCAACCATTCCCAGATGTTTATCGCCATCAGCTTGTTTACCTTTTTTTTATCGCTGTAAAACCTTTGTTTACCTTTTAAGATAACGATAGCAATTGTTTCACCTCCAAAATAGCTCTTGTGCATCAATATAATATTAAAGTGTGTGGTTTTGGTAATGTTTAAAACTTTGAAATAGAATCTATTATTAAAGATTCAGTGCCGAAAGACAGCAAAAGGAACACAAAAAGTGTGTAAAAGAAATTTCAAGAATTCTGTCAAGACAGAAAATACAAATGGACAGCACAAACTACAAATTACACATTACACATATTTTAGGTAATTAATATACGAAGATTAGATGGTGAAGAGTACAAAGAATATGCTGTCAAAACAATGTGGAACGTTACATCAAAAATTATTCAGGAAAACACTTTAATGAGTGCACACGTGTGTTCAATCCATTCGAATCCACGAATTCGCTGCTAATTCATCTTGTACATCTTCCACTTCAAATACTTCCACGGAAAGGCAAGACTTAGAAAACAACTTCCTACAACTTTAATGATTTTGCTTGTAATAAATGTTCTTTTAAGTAGCCTTGTTATTATTGTTTTTCGAAAGTTTTATTACCATAAAATTGAAACATATTTGAAATCATTTTCTGCATTAAACTGTTATTCAAATGTTACTTAATTTTAAGTTATTCCAGGAGGCAGTGATAAGTCCGGAGTTGAATGAAAGGTTTTCATTTTTTCGGTTGTAATTTTGAGTAATATTTCCATTTTTCGTAATTCCTGTGATTTAAATTAACCTTTCAAATCATGTAATGTGTTCATTCGTGAAATAGTCACACTAAATATCACTCGAAGTGCTGTGCTAACCCGGTAAATTCACTCCTCGCTACGCGAGTCGTGAATTTACCGGCTAGCACAGCACTTCTCGTGATATTACTTATGACTATTTCACTCATGTCTGTCCGCGTCGTAAGTAGCCAATGGTAAGCAAAGATATATTCAAATTAAACCATCCCAGATGTTTATCGCCATCAGTTTGTTTACCTTTTTTATCGCTGTAAAACCTTTGTTTACCTTTTTAAGATAACGATAGCAATTGTTTCACCTCCAAAATAGCTCTTGTGATCATATAATATTAAAAATGTGTGGTTTTGGTAATGTTTAAAACTCTGAAATAGAATCTATTATTAAAGATTCAGTGCCGGAAACAGCAAAAGGAACAGAAAAAGTGTGTAAAAGAAATTTCAAAGAATTTGTCAAGACAGAAAATACAAATGGACAGCACAAACTACAAATGAAGAAATTACACATGTTTTAGGCAATTAATATACGAAGATTAGATTGTGAAGAGTACAAAGAATATGCCATCAAAACTATGTGGAACCTTACAACCAAAATTATTCAGGAAAATATTTTAATGAGTACACACGTGTGTTCAATCCATTCGAAATTGACGAATTCCGCTGCTAATTCATCTTGTACGTCTTCATTTCAAATACTTCTATGGAAGACTAACACTTGGAAACCAACTTCCTACAACTTTAATGATTGTGCTTTAATAAATGTTCTTGTCAGTAGCCTTGTTATAATTGTTTTCCAGAAAGTTTTATTACCATAAAATTGAAACATATTTGAAATCATTTTCTGCATTAAATCTGTTATTCAAATGTTACTTGATTATACGTTATTCCAGAGGCAGTGATAAGTCGGAACTGAATGAAAAGGTTTTCATTTTTCGGTTGTAATTTTGAGTAATATTTCCCTTTTTTGTAATTCCTGTGATTTAAATTATCCTTTCAAGTCATGTAATGTGTTTATTCGTGAAATAGTCACACTAAATATCACTCGAAGTGCTGTGCTAGCCGGTAAATTCACATCCTCGCTACGCGAGTCGTGAATTTACCGGCTAGCACAGCACTTCTCGTGATATTACTTATGACTATTTCACTCATGTCTGTCCGTGTCGTAAGTAGCCAATGCTAAGCAAGGATATATTCAAATTAAACCAATCCCAGATGTTTATCGCCATCAGTTTGTTTACCTTTTTTATCGCTGCAAAAACTTTGTTTACCTTTTTAAGATAACGATAGCAATTGTTTCAGCTCCAAAATAGCTTGTGCGCCTGAATATAATATTAAAATGTGTCATTTTGGTAGGATCTTGTTTTCCCAATATTGAAATTGTTTTGAGAACTTACCTCTGGTGATAACAGACTGTAGTGGAGAACATTCTCTTTCAAACTTGAAGCGTATTAAGAGTGAAATAAGAGCCAGTAAGGGCTGAACACTACTGAAGAACCTTTCTTTGATGAATATCGAACAGAAACTGCTAAAAAAATTGATACGAGAATAATCTACTAGTTTTCTACTGCAAAATTCCGGAACGATTGATTAGGTAAAGTCCAATCAAAATTGAAAATTAATCACGTCATTTCATTAAATGTTTATAATTTAATATTTTGAAAAATTAATATATTTTAATTTTGATTGCAATATTTAAACAATTTTGTATCAACGAAAAAAATTTGACTTGCTTTCGTTTATATCTGTTATATGTAAAATAATCCTTCAAATAATGGATTATTTTGAATGAAGGTATTGTTTTCAAACTGTAAGTAATAATAACTAAAATAATAATATTTCGTTTAAACTATTCTGAATTGTTTTTGTAGACTTCAAAATCACATTTGCTTAATAGCTTAATTTGCTTAATGCCCGTCTCTACCGGGAGAGATGGCTCAGTGCATCAACTAATGTCACTGCAGTCCCTTTGACCAGGAGGTCCTAGGTTCGAGTCACGGCGGCAGGATTTTTTCGACACTAGCTTGTCAGCTACATTGAATTCAGTCACTGTCTGGAGGAGAATTCTAGCGACCAGCTGCTCTGATGAGTACTCCGATCAACACCACGCGAATGCCGGAGCAGTACCCTAACAATCGGGCCACGGACCGCGCGCGATCTTTCCTTCCTCTTCCTATCCTCACCCCTTACACACACACACATACACACACTAATATGCACTATACTACTACACACAACGGGAGCTGAAGAGCTTGTCCCGACTGGGGCAGTGCCCGCTGGTGGGAGATACCTGGTTGGGGAAACCCCACTAGTCGGTCGACGGTAGGTCGTCGCCGGATCTCGCCATCCAGTGGAGAAAGATCACCGCCACCTTCCGGTGAAAAACCACGCACTATACTTAGGGGACTAATGACCTCTATAGTTTGACGCGCCCGGTCACGAACAAACAATCACAAATGTTCCAATGTTGACCTACAACTTGGCTCAGAGCACTGGTAACTGGATTCAAGTATTTATATGCTTTAATTTCAGTCGTTTTTGTACAGTATTTTAAAAAAATATACAAATTAACGACAGGGGCCCCGCAGGTCTTTAAACCGGCCCTGGGTAAGCGATAAAAACGGACAAAAAGATTTGAATAAGAATAAATTGAGCGTTTAGTGATTATGAAGTACATGATATGATGTGATACCATACCAAGTGAATGAGATTGTATCTCATATTATAAGGTTATATCACAAACTTTTCACAGATACAATAATGTCAAAACTTACATTTAATATATTAACTAAACACATTCCCAAAAATTTTCATAATTTTTCACAGAAGGGAGGAACATTCTATACTAAGTTATCTCTAGAAATGAACCCCCTTCACACGAATCTCTGCGGCCGGTTGCCACGAGAGCGGGCAACGAACTCTCAATTTCGACGCACTAATAATAATTTATTTGCAATTATCTTTTTATGACAATTTATCTGCTGTTTGTTACTAGCATTGTTTAAATGATTATTTTAATTATCCAATTCTTGTTAAAACATTTAAAAAAGCAACATTTTAATTTTTTTTTGCTTGATCATCGCCGCATCTATCGATGACAGAACGCCTTGCAACCAACGAGTGAGAACAGAGTTGTCCAATTGGCGGCACCCGCTGACATTTTTTGTGGCCCGCAAAAGCTTAGTAATGAAATGTGAAAGTCTCATGCAACCATGTCGTGCGAAAACATTGTGCCCCTAGCGCATGCGCGCCGTTGGGGTCAACATCCCCCTTTAATGTCAAAATAGATGAAGTTTAGGTTTAAGGAATTTTTTGTAATAAATTCAGAAATTAGAAATCATCCCAATTTGGTTAACTGCATTATGCATGGTATCACAAATGGTTCCATCCCTCCCCCCTCCGTTTCAGAGTAGCCGGGCAAAGTGCCGAGATCTACGAGAGCCTGCAGCCATATTGAAGGTTTTAGTTATGACCCTTGAGGCCTTGCAATTTGGACACCCCTGAGTTAGAATATTCTAACCAGATTCTAACTCGTTCCTCGCCACTGATGGAAGTGACAGTGTGTGTCACTCATAACTCTGTTAGATTAGAAGCATTTGAGCTAAAAATTGGTAAATATGTTAGAAGTAAGATCTTGTTGAGCTATTCTGGGGATCTTAAGCTATTTTTATTTTGGGTGTACATTACATGAAGTCCCCGTGATATTTTCAATTTTTTCTGGAAAGTAGATCCAATTTTTTTTCCTTTTTTTCGAATAGAGGTAAGTGAATTTATATACGGAATATAGTTTCAATTTTCACTAAAATCACTGAAATTTTGAAAATTGCCGATATTCAAACATGTTTCGTGTCTGTTCTACACCTCCAATATTAAAGACAGATATGTCTTTTTCAATGCAGTTTTGGGAAAGCCGACGGGGCCTTGGTTCCGTAGTAACAAAAATGTGGGCCGGGCTCAGCTTGGGCACTTTCTCTTTTATCAATCAAACACATGTAACGAAAATGGCGGGACTGCTTCGCCACTACACTCTTTCATTACGACTTTGCTACCAACTTATTCTAGCCCCTTGCACATAAATTTATATAGTGGGTTGTGACCTGTTCCGTACGGAACCCCAAACATAACCTCCGCTGTAGTGCCGCCAGGTCAACTATTACTACTCAAATGAAAATGCCAGTGTGAGAGAATAACGAACGGTAGGCCGTTATACCTCCCTTCATTTATTAGCTGAAGAATTTAAGATCTCTTATTTTTTTAAACCGAACGATCTTCCGTTACAACATTTCATGCATAAACACAGATCATAATAAACATATTAAATACACAACACGAAATGAACACAGAGCAATACGTAATACTAAATATAAACATCAAATAATCATTCACAATTTAAATGACTTTACTCATTCATTCCTGGACACGTACGTTCCCTTTGATTATGATGGCCATTCATTATAGTTCTTATCTACAGATTTTAACTACACATCTTGGCCTTGAACAATTTAATTTATCTTCTTTAAAATCCAAAGAAATTATTTACGACTTCCCTGTTTGAAGAAGTCGCCCTTTCCGCCAGCATCTGCGTTCACCAACCATCAACCGCCAGATATCACCATCCCCTGCATTCTGTTTGGCTCCCATTAGTCCATACCGGCTATGAACGCTGCCAAGGCACCATTAATATACCGACGTATGATAGTTTGTGTCGCCACCGCTCACTAACACACGAAAACCGACTGGTGACGCACTGCGCACTTCGCATCACGAAAACTTCGCGAATGTTTTTAATAATGTTGCTTCGCGGCAATTAAATTTGCAAGCACTCATATTTCACTAATAGTCTAGCTACAATCTACTTATGTGACGTAAATATAACGTCGACGAATCTCTTTACGAGAGTTTCCCAAAAATCTTTAAGTTATTTATTCCGTCGCACAGCACAGTAACTTGTTATTACGAAGTCTGTTCACATTATATTAAAAATTCACTAATATTACTCCGAGACAATTCTCTTCCGCAATTAAAGTTCATCACACGAAGTAATTTTCACAAACATACGCATATAAACTGTAACAATGTACAAAAATATCGCAGCCCACGAACACACGGTCTGCTTGCAGTCAAAACCTCTCGCCGTCTCCTGAATGGCATTGTTGCCTGGACTCTTTATAGATCCCAGCTCGAACAAAGCAAGGTCGCTGCCATTGTTCGGTCTGATTATTTGCGAAATAATTATATTTTGCGTTCTGTCATGTTATTGTAATCTAAATTTGTTCTAAAATTCTTACTGTCTTGTTTTTAGTCTTTAAACTGACGCTCTGCGTCCTATTATGCCTAAACATTTTATTTTACAATTAGTATTCCTTGTCATAACCACATATTTTCGTCAATTGTTTCTGTTTCAACGCTAAGTTATGAATACGAAAAACTTGGTTTATTTTCTTCTCCCGTGTTCTAAATTTTCAGTAGTATCATTCATAAAATTCCCGAAATTCTCCTCTGCAGGTCTTGTAATTTCTGAATTAATTAATTCTTCCGTTTTTGCCGTAATCTTAAAAAAAACAAACAAAAAAAAACAAGAAAACAAAAAAAAATTAATTTTGCGCCGAATGAAGTTGAAACACTCGCTTGTTTAACTTCAAGTTTTTTGTCGAACATGCATTTTCTAAATTATCTAAACAACGCAACCCGTGATCCGATTTTCAAGAAATAAGTTTTTAAATTTCACCTCAAAATTTCCGTGGTCCGTGGTCCAAAAAGTAATATTTGTACGCGACACTGCCGTCGCTTGTTTATCCTATGCTATGTTACAATAACTAGTCACAGTTTCCTATGTTTGGTTCAACTTTACTCGGTCCTTTTTACTAAAATACCTTAAATATAGCCCGTAAGTAATCCCAGATCATTACACACAACACACACACACAACACACACCACACACACACACACACACCGTGTGACCGAAAGTTGGTACATCTACGTGTTTTTCACACAGAAGGTTATATGCGGTTAATTCTGTTGTAACTCAACCACATGGCGCTGTAGAACCCAGAGGCGTATCTGGGTTCATATATACATAGGTATTCAGGCGCCCATGACAAGCAGTAGAATTTGTGCCCCTGTGGGGATGCTTGAAATTAAGGTCGTTGTTATTTGTTTTCACTAGTATACTGTAAATAATGCCCCTTGTGAGTGGCGCCCATGGAACGTGCCATGTCTGCCATATCATAGATATGCCACTGGTAGACCCAAACTAAATATTTCACGTCAAACGCAACCTGGCAACCACTCGGCAGTATTTTGAATCTACATTAATAACTCCTAAATAAGCGTTCTAGGACATTAAAAACTAAATTTTGAGGCCAAAGGTCTCAAGAAACGTTCTTACAACGGAATCTACAGAATGAGACCTTCATGAACATTCTATTAAATTTTTGCTGGTCCGGCGCTTCTTGATAATACCTCACCTGCTCAGAGACGTACAGAATCTGTAACTGAATGTCAATGAGAGGAACAGAGAGGCAGCGACAGAGGCAGGGACAGAGAGAGACGGAGAAACCAAGAGAGTAGAGAGAGAGGGGGGGTAGGGAGGGAGGGAGAGACAGAGAGAAAGGGGAGATGGAAGGGAAAAGAGGGAGATGAAGGGAAGAACGTCTGCCGGGTTCTACTAGTTACATTCTAAACCAGTGTTGTCAAGGTCGATGCCATGAGCGTGAGTCCCATGGCACGAGAGCCACGACGAAATCGCCCCTCAACGCAGTTCATTTATTTATTTATTTATTTATTTACGTCAAAAACAGTTAAAAACTGCGTATGACGAGCTATGGGGAGAAGTGAATTTTTGTGCACGTTTTCATAATTCTGTGGTCTCTATCCTAAACCATATTCTAAGTCGAATTTTGAATACAGAAAAGAGAGATTTTTTTCGAGTTTTGTTGACAAAAATATTCCGAATAATATTTTTGTCAACAAAACTCGAAAAAAATCTCTCTTTTCTGTATTCAAAATTCGACTAGAATATGGTTTAGGATAGAGACCACAGAATTATGAAAACGTGCACAAAATTCACTTCTCCCATAGCTCGTCATACGCAGTTTTTAACTGTTTTTGACGTAAATAAATAATAATAAATAAATGAACTGCGTTGAGGGGCGATTTCGTCCGTGGCTCTCGTGCCATGGACTCACGCTCATGGCATCGACCTTGACAACACTGGTTTAGAATGTAACTAGTAGAACCCGGCAGACGTTCTTCCCTTCATCTCCCTCTTTTCCCTTCCATCTCCCTTTCTCTCTGTCTCTCCCTCCTCCCTACCCCCCTCTCTCTCTCTCTCTTGGTTTCTCTGTCTCTCTCTGTCCCTGCCTCTGTCGCTGCCTCTCTGTTCCTCTCATTGACATTCAGTTTACAGATTCTGTACGTCTCTGAGCAGTGAGGTATTATCAAGAGCGCCGGACCAGCAAAAATTTAATAGAATGTTCATGAAGGTCTCATTCTGTAGATTCCGTTGTAAGAAACGTTTCTTGAGACCTTTGGCCTCAAAATTTTAGTTTTTAATGTCCTAGAACGCTTTATTTAGGAGTTATTTAATGTAGATTCAAATACTGCCGAGTGTTGCAGGTTGCGTTTGACGTGAAATATTAGTTTGGGTCCTACCAGTGGCATATCTATGATATGGCAGACATGGCACGTTTCCATGGGCGCCACTCACAAGGGGCATTATTTACAGTATACTAGTGAAAACAAATAACAACGACCTTAATTTCAAGCATCCCCACAGGGGCACAAATTCTATGCTTGTCATGGGCGCCTGAATACCTATGTATATATGAACCCAGATACGCCTCTGGGTTCTACAGCGCCATGTGGTTGAGTTACAAACAGAATTAACCGCATATAAACCTTCTGTGTGAAAAACACGTAGATGTACCAACTTTCGGTCACACGGTGTGTGTGTGTGTGTGTGTGTATTGTAATGATCTGGGATTATTTACGGCTATTTTAAGGTATTTTAGTAAAAAGGACCGAGTAAAAGTTGAACCAAACATAGGAAACTGTGACTAGTTATTGTAAACATAGCATAGGATAAACAAGCGACGGCAGTGTCGCGTACAAATATTACTTTTTGACCACGGACCACGGAAAATTTGAGGTGAAATTTAAAACTTATTTCTTGAAAATCGGATCACGGGTTGCGTTGTTTTAGATAATTTAGAAAATGCATGTTCGACAAAAAACTTGAAGTAAACAAGCGAGTGTTTCAACTTCATTCGGCGCAAAATTAATTTTTTTTTGTTTTTGTTTTTTTTTGTTGTTTTTTTTAAGATTACGGCAAAACGGAAGAATTAAATTAATTCAGAAATTACAAGACTGCAGAGGAGAATTTCGGGAATTTATGAATGTAATACTGAAAATTTAGAACACGGGAGAAGAAAATAAACCAAGTTTTTCGTATTCATAACTTAGCGTTGAAACAGAAACAATTGACGAAAATATGTGGTTATGACAAGGAATACTAAATTGTAAAATAAAATGTTTAGGCATAATAGGACGCAGAGCGTCAGTTTAAAGACTAAAACAAAGACAGTAAGAATTTTAGAACAATTTAGATTACAATAACATGACAGAAAAACGCAAAATATAATTATTTCGCAAATAATCAGACCAGAACAATGGCAGCGACCTTGCTTTGTTCGAGCTGGGATCTATAAAGAGTCCAGGCAACAATGCCATTCAGGAGACGGCGAGAGGTTTTGACTGCAAGCAGACCGTGTGTTCGTGGCTGCGATATTTTTGTACATTGTTACAGTTTATATGCGTATGTTTGTGAAATTACTTCGTGTGATGAACTTTAATTTGCGGAGAGAATTGTCTCGGAGTAATATTAGTGAATTTTTAATATAATGTGAACAGACTTCGTAATAACAAGTTACTGTGCTGTGCGACGGAATAATAACTTAAAGATTTTTGGGAACTCTCGTAAAGAGATTCGTCGACGTTATATTTACGTCACATAAGTAGATTGTAGCTAGACTATTAGTGAAATATGAGTGCTTGCAAATTTAATTGCCGCGAAGCAACATTATTAAAAACATTCGCGAAGTTTCGTGATGCGAGTGCGCAGTGCGTCACCAGTCGGTTTCGTGTGTTAGTGAGCGGTGGCGACACAAACTATCATACGTCGGTATATTAATGGTGCCTTGGCAGCGTTCATAGCCGGTATGGACTAATGGGAGCCAAACAGAATGCAGGGGATGGTGATATCTGGCGGTTGATGGTTGGTGAACGCAGATGCTGGCGGAAAAGGGCGACTTCTTCAAACAGGGAAGTCGTAAATAATTTCTTTGGATTTTAAAGAAGATAAATTAAATTGTTCAAGGCCAAGATGTGTAGTTAAAATCTGTAGATAAGAACTATAATGAATGGCCATCATAATCAAAGGGAACGTACGTGTCCAGGAATGAATGAGTAAAGTCATTTAAATTGTGAATGATTATTTGATGTTTATATTTAGTATTACGTATTGCTCTGTGTTCATTTCGTGTTGTGTATTTAATATGTTTATTATGATCTGTGTTTATGCATGAAATGTTGTAACGGAAGATCGTTCGGTTTAAAAAAATAAGAGATCTTAAATTCTTCAGCTAATAAATGAAGGGAGGTATAACGGCCTACCGTTCGTTATTCTCTCACACTGGCATTTTCATTTGAGTAGTAATAGTTGACCTGGCGGCACTACAGCGGAGGTTATGTTTGGGGTTCCGTACGGAACAGGTCACAACCCACTATATAAATTTATGTGCAAGGGGCTAGAATAAGTTGGTAGCAAAGTCGTAATGAAAGAGTGTAGTGGCGAAGCAGTCCCGCCATTTTCGTTACATGTGTTTGATTGATAAAAGAGAAAGTGCCCAAGCTGAGCCCGGCCCACATTTTTGTTACTACGGAACCAAGGCCCCGTCGGCTTTCCCAAACTGCATTGAAAAAGACATATCTGTCTTTAATATTGGAGGTGTAGAAGCAGACACGAAACAGTGTTTGAATATCGGCAATTTTCAAAATTTCAGTGATTTTAGTGAAAATTGAAACTATATTCCGTATATAAATTCACTTACCTCTATTCGAAAAAAAGGAAAAAAAATTGGATCTACTTTCCGAAAAAAATTGAAAATATCACGGGGACTTCATGTAATGTACACCCAAAATAAAAATAGCTTAAGATCCCCAGAATAGCTCAACAAGATCTTACTTCTAACATATTTACCAATTTTTAGCTCAAATGCTTCTAATCTAACAGAGTTATGAGTGACACACACTGTCACTTCCATCAGTGGCGAGGAACGAGTTAGAATCTGGTTAGAATATTCTAACTCAGGGGTGTCCAAATTGCAAGGCCTCAAGGTCATAACTAAAACCTTCAATATGGCTGCAGGCTCTCGTAGATCTCGGCACTTTGCCCGGCTACTCTGAAACGGAGGGGGGGAGGGATGGAACCATTGTGATACCATGCATAATGCAGTTAACCAAATTGGGATGATTTCTAATTTCTGAATTTATTACAAAAAATTCCTTAAACCTAAACTTCATCTATTTTGACATTAAAAGGGGGATGTTGACCCAACGGCGCGCATGCGCTAGGGGCACAATGTTTTCGCACGACATGGTTGCATGAGACTTTCACATTTCATTACTAAGCTTTTGCGGGCCACAAAAGAATGTCAGCGGGTGCCGCCAATTGGACAACTCTGTTCTCACTCGTTGGTTGCAAGGCGTTCTGTCATCGATAGATGCGGCGATGATCAAGCAAAAAAAATTAAAATGTTGCTTTTTAAATGTTTTAAACAAGAATTGGATAATTAAAATAATCATTTAAACAATGCTAGTAACAAAACAGCAGATAAATTGTCATAAAAAAGATAATTGCAAATAAATTATTATTAGTGCGTCGAAATTGAGAGTTCGTTGCCCGCTCTCGTGGCAACCGGCCGCAGAGATTCGTGTGAAGGGGGTTCATTTCTAGAGATAACTTAGTATAGAATGTTCCTCCCTTCTGTGAAAAATTATGAAAATTTTTGGGAATGTGTTTAGTTAATATATTAAATGTAAGTTTTGACATTATTGTATCTGTGAAAAGTTTGTGATATAACCTTATAATATGAGATACAATCTCATTCACTTGGTATGGTATCACATCATATCATGTACTTCATAATCACTAAACGCTCAATTTATTCTTATTCAAATCTTTTGTCCGTTTTTATCGCTTACCCAGGGCCGGTTTAAAGACCTGCGGGGCCCCTGTCGTTAATTTGTATATTTTTTTAAATACTGTACAAAAACGACTGAAATTAAAGCATATAAATACTTGAATCCAGTTACCAGTGCTCTGAGCCAAGTTGTAGGTCAACATTGGAACATTTGTGATTGTTTGTTCGTGACCGGGCGCGTCAACTATAGAGGTCATTAGTCCCCTAAGTATAGTGCGTGGTTTTTCACCGGAAGGTGGCGGTGATCTTTCTCCACTGGATGGCGAGATCCGGCGACGACCTACCGTCGACCGACTAGTGGGGTTTCCCCAACCAGGTATCTCCCACCAGCGGGGCACTGCCCCAGTCGGGACAAGCTCTCAGCTCCCGTTGTGTGTAGTAGTATAGTGCATATTAGTGTGTGTATGTGTGTGTGTGTAGTAAGGGGTGAGGATAGGAAGAGGAAGGAAAGATCGCGCGCGGTCCGTGGCCCGATTGTTAGGGTACTGCTCCGGCATTCGCGTGGTGTTGATCGGAGTACTCATCAGAGCAGCTGGTCGCTAGAATTCTCCTCCAGACAGTGACTGAATTCAATGTAGCTGACAAGCTAGTGTCGAAAAAATCCTGCCGCCGTGACTCGAACCTAGGACCTCCTGGTCAAAGGGACTGCAGTGACATTAGTTGATGCACTGAGCCATCTCTCCCGGTAGAGACGGGCATTAAGCAAATTAAGCTATTAAGCAAATGTGATTTTGAAGTCTACAAAAACAATTCAGAATAGTTTAAACGAAATATTATTATTTTAGTTATTATTACTTACAGTTTGAAAACAATACCTTCATTCAAAATAATCCATTATTTGAAGGATTATTTTACATATAACAGATATAAACGAAAGCAAGTCAAATTTTTTTCGTTGATACAAAATTGTTTAAATATTGCAATCAAAATTAAAATATATTAATTTTTCAAAATATTAAATTATAAACATTTAATGAAATGACGTGATTAATTTTCAATTTTGATTGGACTTTACCTAATCAATCGTTTCCGGAATTTTGCAGTAGAAAACTAGTAGATTATTCTCGTATCAATTTTTTTAGCAGTTTCTGTTCGATATTCATCAAAGAAAGGTTCTTCAGTAGTGTTCAGCCCTTACTGGCTCTTATTTCACTCTTAATACGCTTCAAGTTTGAAAGAGAATGTTCTCCACTACAGTCTGTTATCACCAGAGGTAAGTTCTCAAAACAATTTCAATATTGGGAAAACAAGATCCTACCAAAATGACACATTTTAATATTATATTCAGGCGCACAAGCTATTTTGGAGCTGAAACAATTGCTATCGTTATCTTAAAAAGGTAAACAAAGTTTTTGCAGCGATAAAAAAGGTAAACAAACTGATGGCGATAAACATCTGGGATTGGTTTAATTTGAATATATCCTTGCTTAGCATTGGCTACTTACGACACGGACAGACATGAGTGAAATAGTCATAAGTAATATCACGAGAAGTGCTGTGCTAGCCGGTAAATTCACGACTCGCGTAGCGAGGAGTGAATTTACCGGCTAGCACAGCACTTCGAGTGATATTTAGTGTGACTATTTCACGAATAAACACATTACATGACTTGAAAGGATAATTTAAATCACAGGAATTACAAAAAAGGGAAATATTACTCAAAATTACAACCGAAAAATGAAAACCTTCATTCAGTTCCGACTTATCACTGCCTCCTGGAATAACGTATAATCAAGTAACATTTGAATACCAGATTTAATGCAGAAAATGATTTCAAATATGTTTCAATTTTATGGTAATAAAACTTTCGGAAAACAATTATAACAAGGCTACTGACAAGAACATTTATTAAAAGCACAATCATTAAAGTTGTAGGAAGTTGGTTTCCAAGTGTTAGTCTTCCATAGAAGTATTTGAAATGGAAGACGTACAAGATGAATTAGCAGCGGAATTCGTCAATTTCGAATGGATTGAACACACGTGTGTACTCATTAAAATATTTTCCTGAATAATTTTGGTTGTAAGGTTCCACATAGTTTTGATGGCATATTCTTTGTACTCTTCACAATCTAATCTTCGTATATTAATTGCCTAAAACATGTGTAATTTCTTCATTTGTAGTTTGTGCTGTCCATTTGTATTTTCTGTCTTGACAAAATTCTTGAAATTTCTTTTACACACTTTTTCTGTTCCTTTTGCTGTTTCCGGCACTGAATCTTTAATAATAGATTCTATTTCAGAGTTTTAAACATTACCAAAACCACACATTTTAATATTATATTGATCACAAGAGCTATTTTGGAGGTGAAACAATTGCTATCGTTATCTTAAAAAGGTAAACAAAGGTTTTACAGCGATAAAAAAAGGTAAACAAACTGATGGCGATAAACATCTGGGATTGGTTTAATTTGAATATATCTTTGCTTACCATTGGCTACTTACGACGCGGACAGACATGAGTGAAATAGTCATAAGTAATATCACGAGAAGTGCTGTGCTAGCCGGTAAATTCACGACTCGCGTAGCGAGGAGTGAATTTACCGGGTAGCACAGCACTTCGAGTGATATTTAGTGTGACTATTTCACGAATGAACACATTACATGATTTGAAAGGTTAATTTAAATCACAGGAATTACGAAAAATGGAAATATTACTCAAAATTACAACCGAAAAAATGAAAACCTTTCATTCAACTCCGACTTATCACTGCCTCCTGGAATAACTTAAAATTAGTAACATTTGAATAACAGTTTAATGCAGAAAATGATTTCAAATATGTTTCAATTTTATGGTAATAAAACTTTCGAAAAACAATAATAACAAGGCTACTTAAAAGAACATTTATTACAAGCAAAATCATTAAGTTGTAGGAAGTTGTTTTCTAAGTCTTGCCTTTCCGTGGAAGTATTTGAAGTGGAAGATGTACAAGATGAATTAGCAGCGGAATTCGTGGATTCGAATGGATTGAACACACGTGTGCACTCATTAAAGTGTTTTCCTGAATAATTTTTGATGTAACGTTCCACATTGTTTTGACAGCATATTCTTTGTACTCTTCACCATCTAATCTTCGTATATTAATTACCTAAAATATGTGTAATGTGTAATTTGTAGTTTGTGCTGTCCATTTGTATTTTCTGTCTTGACAGAATTCTTGAAATTTCTTTACACACTTTTTGTGTTCCTTTTGCTGTCTTTCGGCACTGAATCTTTAATAATAGATTCTATTTCAAAGTTTTAAACATTACCAAAACCACACACTTTAATATTATATTGATGCACAAGAGCTATTTTGGAGGTGAAACAATTGCTATCGTTATCTTAAAAAGGTAAACAAAGGTTTTACAGCGATAAAAAAAAGGTAACAAGCTGATGGCGATAAACATCTGGGAATGGTTGAATTTGAATATATCCAGGCTTGCCATTGGCTACTTACGACGCAGACAGACATGAGTGAAATAGTCACTGAAATTTAGAATGAATATGAAGTATAAGTGTGTGTATCAGTCAAAATACATATTAGTGTTGTGGATTTAGGATCATCATAGTGTATTACTTATGTTGTGAGTTAATTTCACATGTATTTTTCGAATACTTTTATTACTGAAATCCTTCGCTTGCTGTTTGTGCCGAAAGTGAAAAACTTTCGTATTTGGCAATTTTACGTAAAATTTGACAATGAATGATAAAACTATAATTTGCATTTATAATATTTTAATCGTTTGTAGTTAAAATATTTGTTTAGTCATGGTATTGCTTTCTCCGTTTCAAAGTATTTGAAGTAATGTTCATTTGTGGAAATATTTACATTAGCCTTGATTTGTTGACATTATATTTACGAGTACATGAGCTTTAAATAATGTCAAGTAAAGTTTCTCGAAAACACAACCGTTTTCTGTGAAAAGTAGCTCAAAATTCCGCATTTTCAGAAACGCTCAAACGCCATTTTCTCATATACGGCTGTAAATTTTTTCTTGAAACATTTGTAAGAGATAGTGCTAATTACACTCTTTAATATAAAGTTTATTTTGAGTTAGTATTTTTTTTTTCAAAAATTACATAAATGTAATTTTTTTGAAAGATCTCTCACATCTTTAATATGTACATTACCAGCAATTTGTAAAGGTTATTATATTTTTGAGTGTACATGCTTCAAATAACTTCAAATAAAGTATTTTGAAAACTCAAACATTTTCTGTGAAAAGAACTTTAAAATTTCGCATTTTTAGTAGCGCTAAAACGCAATTTTCTTTTAAAACGGCACATAATTTTTAAAAGAAAATTGCCATTTAGGTCTAGGTTTTTGTGTTTTTTAATATTCTAAAATTAATATTTCCGTTCTATCAATAGGAAACCGAAAAATTAAGAAAATGACGAAAAAAATGTACTTTTGGCGGTGATAGATGGCAGCTGGCAAGAAAGTCTGTGGCAATTCCAAATAGCTAGCGATGACCCAATGAAATAGAAAACTAATACGGGAAAGTCTGTGTCATTCTGTAGCATCACTAGTTAAAATGATTACTGCATGAATATTACTTACCTACAAATTCCAGTAATAAGAAAGTTAAATTAATATCTCTTTCCCAATGTCGTAATATAAATATTCAAATGTGTGGATTGAGAAAGAGATATGGAAACACATTATAAGGAATAAACTACAACACAACCACAAGGAATCCAAAAAGTAGTTTCACCAGTTTCTTATATATTTAAAACAAAAAAAATACAATATAAAATTTATTTTTCTTGTAACATTAATCAAAATGTGGCACTATACTCTTCAATGCAATGAATTGTCACAATGTCACACACTGATCACATTCTGAAAATTTTCAAGACAAAATTTCAAGACAAAATGCATTCGCTTTTAATGACAGTCCGTCATTAATTACACGTTGATTGATACTTAAAACACTCTCTCTTGATATTGCTACTGACGATAGATTTTTGTTAATTTTATTTGTAAAATAACAACAATTTTGGTGGGGAAGAATTATAATGAGACAATGTCATAGAGTATCTACATATACGGAAGGTATTCTTGTGTGGACACGGCCGCCTGGGGCTGATATATCCACTGTTAAGATTAGACTTGTTTTTTTTCCTTCCTAGATATTTGTGTAAAATTCTTTTTATTTATTATTTTTTAATGTTTCATTTATTGTTAATAAATATTCTTATTTTATTTCGAACATTTGGAATTGTCTTTATCAATATAATTAAACGGTAAGTTGGCTCTTTTCAAATCAGCGATGTAGGCTGTTGAATCATCGACCCTTACAAATAAAATGGATGATTCTATTTTTTTAATGAACTTAATTCAGTTAAAGACAAAAAAATTAGAAACTTCACAGTACTCAGGAATTCTGGATATCTTCTTGGATATCTTCTCGACGAAAATGTGCTTCACAAACTTATAAAAATTTAATGTACGTTAGAAATAATGAAAATTATTAAAGCATTTTCGTTTAACATTCGTAATATAATTATTAATCCTAACAGTATTTAATAACGTCTCTTAATAAACCTTGATCATTCCCTGACCATTTTCCTTGCATTCATCACATTTTCAGTGTATGTTAAAACCATGACAGTAAAATAATCAAACATAATCTCATAACCTTCAATCACGCTGAGATTTAATCTTACGATGCATTTATTTCATGTAAAAATGACAATTTAATCTGATCGTCACTGTGGGGAAAGAAAGCTATATTTATTTTCTAGACGCAGAACAAAGGATCGTATCAGCATTTGCTCAGTAAGTCAAGAGAAACTGGACGAATTTACTCGATTGATAAAGTCTTTTGCTGTTTACAATTCATAATTAAGATTTGTGTACTATAATTTTCAAAGCCTAGTCATTTATTTTAAATCATTTCCACATTATTGCTCTCAAATCAATTAGAAACGTTTCCCTACCGTGGAATGATGATTTCGTAAAAACTTTCGTCTTCTTTTGGCGCATATCCATTTCTTTCACAGCTAGAAACGAAAACACTGATACTCGGTTTCCCGTTTCGAGTCATAATTTTTGCGTCATTTGGATAACACCATTAAAAATCCATGTTCTGGATTTTATGTACAGTAATAATTTAAATATGAAGTTGTCGAAAATTGCAGCGCAGAATGAAACTCGTAACACAATCATAGCATAAACTAAAGCAAGATGGCTGTCGTACATGGTCATAGTCGGCCTGCATACTCCTACGTATAAGCAGCTAATGACGTGTTGACGTGACGTGATTGGGGCACACCAATATGGCGGACTGGCTTCACTTTCTGAACATTGCAGAGATAGGTAAGAGTATTTTTAGCTCCATGATCCAGATGAATAATGCTCAGGGACTGAGGTACCCGAGGTGAGGTGCCAAATGCTCAAGAAATGAATTGGAGAGATATTGGACACTCAAGTATTCTCAAGTATTCTCTGGCTCTCAAGTATTGAAGAGATATATGGGCTCAAAGTAAACACCACAATTTAAACGCAGGATGGATTCAAACTGTTAAAGATGAGTACGAAGACGTACCCATGATGAATGACCATTATACACGTATTGAAGATGTTAACAGAGCTGTAAAAGAAACTCTGAACTGGAAGGGAACCGGGAAGGACAATATACATAATTTCTGGTATAAGAAATGTTATGTACTGGGAAATGCAGGGCAGAGAAATAACAGTTCAGATTACACAATTTATTTCCGTTGTCCAAAGAATAACCAAATACAAGCCAGGGGTAACAGATATGCCAGTAGAAGTCCGAAACACGTAGCCAGTCAAACCAATATACCAGAAGATGTACCAATACGAAGCCAGTCCAGCCGAAAGTCCAGAAGGATAACCACTCGCTCACCACTGACGTCTTCAAAGCACCTCCGTCACGACAACACTGATCACTAGCGCGGGCTCACTCTCCAAACACCAACTGTGCGATCCGAGCCGGCTTCCCCCTTTTATAGTAGCGGAGCCGGAGTGACAAGTCTGGATCTTCCCGCCTTTTCCGGCGGGAACGGCGGTGTCGCCTCCGCTGACCGCTGGCCCGCAGCGCCTCGGCGCGGCCGGTCGCCGCTCGACCTGCCCCTGGTGGCGATCCCGGGAAGCAGGCATTCCTCTCCTGGCAGGCGGCGCGTTCGGGGCTCCGCTCCTCGGACCACACACAGTGGGCCGCAACCCACTCCCGGGGCCACAGTGGGCCTGCTAGGCCCGCCTTGGCGGGCATAAATGCTGTGTATACAGCACCCTCCCCTCCTATTGCGCAGGATACGGGCCGTATCTACTGCGCAACCTGCTGCTGCTGCGCCGCCGCTCCGGTAGCTCCGTCGGCGCTGACGATTCCCTTTGCAGGGACTCCTGCTGCTGCGCCACTTCGTGTGGCCTAACAGGGGAGGGGTCTTCTGGCCTCTGTAGATAAGGCCTGAATCTTGATCGCGGCCTACCAGGCCGTTTCGTTACTCCCTCGGGTCGATGAGTTGCAGTCTCCTTAGCCCTCAACCTGCTGCTACGCCTCCTTGGAGGCGCTGCAGGCCGGGCTGCACCCTCCGGCTGCTGTGGCTCGTCGTCCATCTGTTGCTGCTCCGACTGCTGCGGCTCGCTGTCCATCGGCTGCTGCTCCGGATGCTGCGGCTCGTTGTCCGTCAGTCGGTACTCCGACTGCTGATGCTCTTCTTCCATCGGTTGCTGCTCAGGCTGCTGTGGCTCTCTGTCCATCGGTTGCTGCTCCGGCTGTTCCTGCTCGTCTCCCTGCAGCTGGTCCTGTGGGTGAGTCTGCCGGATCGCAGGTAGACACTCCGGCTGCTGGACCTCCCACTGCTGATGCTCGGGCAGCGGTAACTCCTGCCTCGTTGTTACTCGTCCGTCTACCTGCGAAGAAGGAGCATTAACACTACTGTTCCTTGGGGCTGTTCTGCAATCTTTTTTCTCTCGTACTATCTAATTCTTCGACCAAAAATGACGCGCTCTCAGCTGCTCCTGGTGCCTTCTGACTATCCCTCTACTGTCCGCAAGCTGTAGCATCTAGAACCCTGAATTTCTATTACTCTGCCTGGTATCCACTTTACTGCTCCCTTGTACCATCTTACCATCACTTTAGCTCCTAACTGAAACTTAGCGTCTCGTCTTCTGCACGCTGCTTCCTGCTGGAAAGAACAATGACAGCAGCGTGCGCAGTTGCCTGCCGTGCAATTTCTGGGCAGGGCTAAGTCCATCTTTGCCTGGCAGAGCCCTATACGTTGAGAGTAACTCTAGTACCGCCCCTTGTTGCTCTTTATTCTCAAAATTAGACTTCTTCATTGTTGCTTTAAACGTCTGCACGAATCTTTCTGCCTCCCCATTGGAGCGGGGGTGGAACGGCGGGGCTAAGGCGTGGTCAATTCCGTTCGCTTTACAGAAGTTTTCGAATACTTCTCCCACAAATTGCGGCCCGTTGTCCGACACTATGGTGCTGGGAAGCCCCTCTATTGCCAACACTACTTGCAGTGCCTTGACCGTCGTCTCTGCTGTACAGTTCGTTAACCTGCACTACATACGGGTATCCGGATGCCGCGTCCACTACCACTAACCACATTGCTCCCTGAAATGGGCCCGCGAAGTCTATATGGAGCCTGTCCCATGGCCCTGTGGCTCCGGCCATTCTCTGAAACTACTTCTCGGGTTTTTCTGGAAAGCTTGACACGGCTCGCAGAGCCTAACTTTATTTTCTATGTCCTTATCTATACCGGGCCAGTAACAAAACTTCCTTGCTAGCTGCTTAGTTAGTACTATCTCCCAATGTCCTCTGTGGAGAATTTCCAAAACCTGTTGGCGCAACGTGCGTGGAATGACCACTCTCAGCTGGTCCCTAACTTCCAACAATACCACCCCAGCTCTTAGTCTTCAACCTGTCCCTAACTCTCCAGAAACTGTTTCCCTCCAGGATTGTCGCCTTGCGCCCTACTACCTGACCTGATGAAGCTTCTCATCTTCGCCAACTCAGGATCGGAGTCCGTATGCTCCGCAATCTTGCGCTGATCCACCGGGAAACGCTCCATCGTTTCTTCTTGCTGCCGATCGATGTGGAGGCATTCCGCTTCTTGATCATCAAAGCTGCTGTCTGGGCCTGCTGGTAATCTGGATAAGGCATCTGCATTACCATGCTGCGCAGTTCTTCTGAAACAGATGCTATAATTGTAATCGGTTAAAAACAACGCCCATCTCTGCAGTTTTCGCAACGTGTTGTCCGGGATTTTCTTCGCGGGGTGGAACAGCTCTACTAGTGGCTTGTGGTCGGTGACTATAATAATTTGTTGCCATACAAGTACTCGTTGAATTTTCTAACACCAAAAATCACAGATAACGCTTCCTTCTCCACTTGAGAGTACCGAACCTGATGTGTGTTCAAAGTTTTTGATGCGAAGGCGATCGTAGTATAATGTATAGACACCTAGAGAAGAATCATCTTTTGCCAGTTGAACAGAAAGGATGTCAGTGGTAGCCTAGCTACTAGTAGGGACTCCCTTGCTGAATAGGTTGAAGGTGAGGGGCCAGACGAAGAAGTTCTTCATTTTGAGGAGAGTGGAAAGTAAGCACAGTGGGAAAGGTCATGAACATTTGGACTTCCTGTTATCGGCCCGTGGAGGGTACAGGAGAGAAACTGGGTTGGCACACCAGGCCACTGATTAGAGTGGAGGCCCGAACCTTGCACTAGCCAGCGAAGGAGTTAGTGAAAATCCCGTAGGGTTTAGTAATGCCGACTGGCGATCGGAGGGACCCCTTGCTGGGCCCTGCCACTGTGATGCCCGAGGCCACTGTGGGTCGCAGTAACGGATGGCAGGAAACAACCTGAGGGTTAAGTGTGATCTGTGAACTCGAACTGGCGTCCTGCGAATCTTCACTTAAAACCAATGAGCAAAATGAATAGAACAAGCAATGTAATGAACCTTAACGTGCCTTGTTCTACCAATGTCCCATACCTGCTCAGAAACCGAGCTAATGTCACCTTGTCGACATCTGGCCATCCCACGGATGTTAGTCCCAGGGACACAGAGCCGGCAGTAGCTCGAAGCCATCGTTAGAGATGGACCTGGGTTGATGATTAAAGGAAGTGATATGGTGCTTTTACTATGCAAAAGCGAAAAAATGGGGGCTCAGAAATAGATTTTAAGATGTAGAGAGAGCGGAACCCAGATATGAGACCTACCCTAGACTCAAAGAAGCTTGCCAGTCAACGACGATACATACTCAGCAGTGGAAAATTCACAGCAGAACAACTTGCATCCAGAGAAATGAGAGAGTGGAGTATGTTCTTCGATCGAACAATCCACATGACGAACATTTAGAACCATCTAATATCCCAGAAAACGATGGTCCCCTTGAAGGTTCATCTCTTCCAAATGGAACATCTGTCAGTGGTGAAAATTCATCTGACCATGAGTCACACGATAAGGACATGACGCGGGACCTCCACCGACGCGAGATAGAACAAGTTCGTCTACATCCATTCGAATCATGTGCACAGTTTAGGACAATTTACGAAAATGCTAAAGCTAAGAGAGTGATAGAAACAGCGAATTATGTCTTAATGAGGTTGTACAGATCTCAAGGAGAGATCTAGATATTACTGACATCAATCGCATCGTATATGCAACTGGAGATCTAGTATCTCAGATAATTTTGGGGCCAGCCAAGAACACCGATGGCCAACAGCCAGACAGAGTAAACAGCTCCGTACCTCCATGGGCTGAAAGAATTTTGAAACGGATAGCCGACACACGGCGTGAAATATCACTCCTAGCCGAGGCATCTTCTAAATCAAATCACACTTCTAAATTTCAACAAAAATACTCCTCGTTGAACAAAAATACCTAATTGAAAATTACACAAGGCTAATGGTAGCTGAAAAGCTAAAAGAGAAAATTCAAGCATGGGCTCAACGAACTAGACGTTACAAATGTAGAACCGGTTGTTTGAAACAGACGCGAAGAGATTCTATCGCAGTCTGACTCAAAAACCGAATGGCAATGCTGCCCCTCCTTCAAAAGATGACGTCGAAACATTTTGGGCAGGAATCTGGGAGGAAACCAGATCCTACAACAAAGACGCATCTTGGCTTGAATCTGAAGTTGATTCTGCCAATAGACTCGTGGAAACAGTGGAACATGTTCACGGATTCTCGGAAGAGGACCCCTGCCAAGCAATTAATAATATGGAAAACTGGAAATCCCCCGGGATTGATAAGATTAAGATTTATTGGATTAAGAAATTAACAGCAATACATTATCATCTCGCAAAGGCTATTAATAAAATTTTAGAAAACCCTAAGGAACTCCCGGAATGGATCACTCGCGGCAACACGTATTTGCTACGCAAAGCGGGAAACAGCTCTTTGGCGAAGAACTACAGGCCAATCACTTCCCTGCCAGTAATGTACAAACTTATAACTGCAGCCAAAGCTGACAAAATGTATAGACACCTAGAGAAGAATCATCTTTTGCCAGTTGAACAGAAAGGATGTCGTAAAGGTTCCTATGGCAGTAAGGAAATCTTACTTCTGAACAAAATCATTTTGAATGATGTCAAGAAACGAAAACGTAATTTAAGCATGGCTTCGATTGGCTACCAGAAGGCCTTTGACAGTGCACCACACGATTGGATTTTGAAGACCATGGAGATCTATCGATTACATCCTAGACCTATTGAGTTTTGCAAGGCTAGTATGAAGTTGTGGAGTACGAGGTTACTAATACACAGCGGAAAGGGAGTAGTAGAAACAAGAAGTATTCAGATTAACAGGGGAATTTTCCAGGGAGATTCGCTATCCCCTCTGTTGTTTTGCATTAGTTTGACCCCACTATCGAGACAGTTGTCGCAAACTGACTTTGGTTACAAGCTCCATGGTGATGAAAGGCCTGTATCACATTTATTTTACATGGATAATCTTAAAGTGTTTGCTAAGAATGAAGCGATTCTCTCCCAAATGCTATCGTGTATGACTTAAGCAGTGACATCTGCATGAAGTTTCGTCTTGACAAGTGTGCAAAAGTCAACCTAAAAAGAGGCAAAATGACCACGTCAGAGAACATTGAAATTGATAGGAACACTGTGATTCAAGATCTTGAGCCAGGTAAAACTTACAAATATCTGGGCATTGAAGAATGTGAAACCATCTCGAACGACATAATGAAAGAGAGAATTCACAAGGAGTATTACAGAAGAGTGAGAATTGCCCTGCAGTCCGCTCTGAACTCCAGGAATAAAATATCTGCAATTGGTGGTCTGGCGGTGCCTGTAGTCGAGTACAGTTCCAGACTAGTGGACTGGACTGAGCAAGAAATTCGCATCTTGGATCAAAAAACCAGAAAACTGCTAACAAAGCATCATGTCGCCCACCCTAGAGCTGATGTACATAGACTTTATGTGTTACGTAAGGAAGAAGGAGAGGCCTCAGACAAATTGAGGCCTCCTGGCACATGCAATAGTTGGAATGAGAAAGTATGTATTCAGTCATCAAGATGACCCTCTAATGAGGCAGGACATGAAACCTGACCGAAGAATGGGAAACAGAGACATTGTCAGTGAAGCAAAAATCATTGCAAAAAAAAAAACAAACAACTATGCAATACACGTCGAATACACAGGCACTGATCTTCTGGTATTACTAAACACGAAATGTGAGCCACAAAAATGTTAAAGAACTCGTGGACGGACAAACCACTCCATGGACAATATCTAAAAAGATTGGACAAGTTGCAGATCAATGCAGGTCAATCATTTATGTGGCTTAAAAGGGTAAGAATGAGTCAGAATCAGAAGCACTTGTAATAGCTGCCCAAGATCAGGAGTTAAGAACACATTATGATAAAGCGGTTCTCAAAATTTCCCCAGATAATAAATGCCGAATTTGCCAGGAACACGCAGAAACCATTGATCATATTGTCTCAACTTGTCCAATCCTAGCAAAGACCGAATACTTGAAAAGACACGACAGGGTGTGTAGCTACCTCCACTGGCAGATCTGTACCCCTCTCGAAGGTCAGAAGACATGCCCCAAGTGGTACGAACACTCACTAAACCGGTGACGTCTGTTGAATTGTGTACAATATTGAATGACCGAGAAATTCAAACTGTTCGCACGATAGCGGCAAACAAACCGGATATAGTTATCCGGGATTTGGAGAACAAATCGTGTCTACTTGATGTTGCTGCACCTTACAATCAAAACGTTATTACCAAGGAGGCAGAGAAACATCTTAAATACAAGAGTTTGGAAATCGAGATCAGCCGAATGGGGGGAGTAAAAGCACATCGGTCGTACCGATAGTCATCGGAGCGCTGGAGTTAGTTCCGCAAAATTTGTGTAACAACTTGTCTAAACTCCCAGGTAATTCAAAAGACTGGGAAGTGCAAGAAATCGCTTTATTTGGAACAGCCCGCATTTTGCGCAGAGTATTGTAGAGGCACTGACAATCCCTAGATCTACTCCTTATGTAGCTGGTTGCAACCTGGAGTAGCTTTTATATTCAACTGACACATAATATATTTAGTCGTGATATAGAGGAATAATAATAATAATAATAATAGTTATAGTTAGTTACACCTTTATCCTTATTATACCTTTTTCTTTGTTTTTGCTAGGTATGGAGTTTCTGGAATTTTCAGTAGTTTCAAGGTCGTCATAAATAATAGTATTCTAGTTTTGTAATCTTTTTGTAATCTCAAGAATATTGTAATCAGTTTAATAATCTCTTTAAGTTATATTTGTGAATACGTTGGGCTTAATTTATTGAAAACAAATCTTGAGACTAACCGAAGGCAAATGTCTGCTTTTATTTAAGAGATTATATTACATTTTTTGTATGGTGACGATTTTTATTTCGTAATTTCCGAATGTTCGTGAAATAGAGATTTGAAATCGTCCGCATTTATCTGAATTTACCACAAATTGGTGAACATTCCAACAATATTTTATTGTAAACATGTGACCGATTGTCTAACCTTTCCAAATCTCGCGCTCGGATCCTCTGCTTCCTTTCCGCGCTCTTATTGGTCTTTTGCCATAGTAAAATAGGTTTCCATTTGTTTTCTGATCTGCTCACGTAGAACAGGTCGCGAACAGTTGCGAATAAAAATAACGAAAACATATGCAGCAGAGATTCAGGTTATGGCGGGTGATGCGTGATGTGAAATAAAAGTCGGTATTCAAGTGGGAAAGTTCCTCTAGAACATTTACTATAAGGAGATAATATTCTGCACTGAACTGAACATTTAAGAATGTTCTGAAAAGAAATCTAGTTTTTCCATTGGTACGTACTTTTATCGCTGTAGTGCAAAGTGCCATAAGTTGGCTATTGCCTACACAATTATTCTATCTTTAGTAATATTTTTTTTGCGTAGTTGATTGCAATATTTACAACCATTCTTAACCTTCGGAATGATATTGGTAAGGACTAATGTCATGTAATTGGAAAGCGCAGTATTATTTATTGTTTTCAACAGTTTTGACGATGCTTCACATGCCGATTTTGAAATATTTTCGTTGCAGGACAAGATTGCCCGAAACTGCCCGTTATTCGTTCAGAATTTTAAAATTCAACGAGAATTACTGAAGGGTGGGTTAAAACCATTTCTAAATACAAATTACAATAGATCTGCAACAGCAGGAAGACGAACGAAAGGTAAGTGAGGTACAGGTAGGGAGTTTGGGATTGAGTGCAAATCTTGGTAGAAGTAACTACAGAAGCTGCATTGTTAGGAGTCATCAGTTTTGAATAACAATTATCTTGAAATCTTTACTTTCATATTTTTTTGTTTATTTCGATTGTCAAGTTGCTTCTGACTAAATATTTATGATTATATTTCTTCAGTGATGGCGACACCTCCTGTCATAAGTTGGGACACTTACTTCAACGACAATCGTGATCGACTCATACAACAATGTTGGTGAAATCTGAAATGAAATGTATAGTTTGCTATCTGTTTTGTAGTTTAAATATCTTTTACAACTTAGTTGCCGTTTCCTGTCTTCAGATGAAAAAAAGTATGCCAAGAGAGAAAATAAAAAAGAAATAGCTTCTGATCTTAATAGTAAAGTTGCAATGTGGCGAGGAGATATTACAAAACTAGAAATAGATGCTATTGTTAATGCTGCCAACTCTTCCTTATTGGGTGGTGGAGGAGGTACAGTGGCTTATGTTTTCTGTATTTATGCTCTGTGCTATAACTTCTGAGACTTGATATAAAATGTATATTTTGTTTAGTTGATGGTGCAATTCATCGGGCTGCTGGACCAAAATTAAAAGAAGAGTGTCGAACACTCAATGGTTGCAATGTTGGTGAAGCCAAAATTACTAATGGATACAACTTACTAGCAAAAAGTTGGTATGAATTTGTGATCGTGATGGAGTAATAATTGACCAAGTGGTATTAATAAAACTCTGCAAAAACATACTAATTGTCATACATGTGTATATTGATATTTTTAATGATAAATGAATTGAAAAAGAATTCCAGAATTTGTCATTGACAGATGTGTAGTTGATAATGCAGTTTAGAGCATTATAAATGTAACAACCCTGCATATGTTTTTAGATGTTATCCACACTGTTGGGCCTCAAGGAGAAAAACCTGATTTATTGAAGTCTTGTTACAATTCATCCTTGCAGCTGCTGCGAAATAAAAAGTTACGTACTGTGGTGAGTAATGTGTACTGTTTTCTTTATGTTGTACTAAGTTTGTAATTCTTTAGTACTGAGCTGATCCTCTCTTTTGTTATGCAGGCATTTCCTTGTATTTCCACTGGAGTTTATGGTAAGAACATTATGAAAAATATTTGACATATTGGGGTATTTAATATTTTTATTAACATATCCTTTTTTGAAAAATTTTGGAGGAATTTGTAAGGCTGATCCCAACTGTACGGTACATACAATCTCACGGCCTCCTTCATACGTTTGTAAGTATGGTTCACTGCACAGTTTGAATACTAGAGGCTTTCTTATTATGTGCTTACTGAAGTGATTTCTTATAAATGTGAATTGGTAATTGTGCGATGGATAGACTCAAGGTTGTTTATAGTGAATGTGAGGGCCGAAGACCCGAGCCTCGCCATGACTTGGATCTGGGCGAGCAAAGCGAGAAAACTTACTTTTGAAAGTAATTTAGCATTATAATGCAGCTGGGACAAAATCGCCTATTGGTACAATACGTACGAATGTATTAAGGAGGCCGCGACAGCGTGTGTACCGTATATTCGGGATCTACTGTTTGTAAGTATTCAGTACTATTTTTGTGAAGTAATGGGAACATAATTTATTAATGTAGTGTATATACTAAATATGAATTGGTTAAAAAAATGGGATTTTTGGGTTGATTGGAAGTTTATGGTGGCAGAGTTCTTCGTTATTTCATGCAAAATCTCTTAAACGGGAAAGCCGGAGCAACTGGAGGCATGAACCAGGTTGCAAGTGTGAAGGTTGGATTGCCTTCGCAAATGCAGCACATTGGATATATTGGGTCGTGACTTGTGTCGCAGACTACTTGGTGTCAACATGCAAAGTTTGTTAATTAGCTTTTGTTATAAAATTGTGTTAATAATGATGTCTTTATTAATGGCGAGCTTTGGGCCATAGGGCCTGCTCGTCTGCTATACATTTATGACTGGAAATGCAAAACAAGGGACCATCCGTGATGTTATATCTTAGGCTCTTGAGTAAACCTAGAAAACGCTCAATAAGGGTAGCGGCTTGGGGCTGAACTTAGAAAAATGTTTTAGAGAAGGGTCATAAAGAAGAGAAATGGAGAAATCTGGAAGGAAAAGGGAAGGGAGACAAGGAGGAAGAAGAAATGTGCAGAGTGTTTAATTATTCCAGAGATGATACATAATCAGAATGCTGTGGTTGGTATACAATAGCACTTTACAAAAATATGAAAATCATTTTAATGCCAGAGAAGTTAAAATTCTATAAGTTAATAGTACCAGGAATTTAAAATACAATATATAAGTACAATGAATTATAAACATCAGTTGTATTTATGCCTAAGGCCAGTGTTTTGGTACAAAGATAAAAATGAAATAGTACAAAGACAGCTATAACCTCCTCGAACCCAATCGCTGGTGCTTTATATTTTAAATTTGAGTTCCAGGTTTTCCGCAAGGCAAGGGCATATCTATTATTACCATGCAATCCATTTCTGCATAAAATAATTTTAAACTTCAAAAAACAATGTAGCCTACAAGTTACATCGGATCTCAAGTTTTGATATCAACAACCAGTGTGAAGTAGAACGTACCACCAATTATTTCGTAAAACACACAAAGAATTAACTAAGACAAACTTTTAAAATACAAAAATATATCCAACTTTCAAAAGCTTCTATTTTTCGTGAGAATAAAAATCTATTTTTGTTGAGGCACAGAAACAATTTACATGATGAACAGATGAAGCGACATTTGGGACTGTCGTGCCACATGGCATTCGGCAACGAGGCTGCTTTACATTGATTGGTATTTCAGGAAAATTATTCGCTTTTCTTTTTCGAGGTTGTCGTCAGGCAAATGAGTTAATTTTTATTCTTGGAGACACACTTCCAAAAACATCTTTGTCTTCTGACCCTGTAACTGAATTCAGAAGTGAGTGTGCTATTGCTACTAAAAAATCCAAGAAGTCGAGTTTTTCACGCAACTATTCTTTTTCCTACATACCTATGAAATTGGGACAAAGAAGATAGCACATGAACAAAGAATTGGTTCCAGAGATGGTGCCAGAGGAAGAGGTTAAAAAAATTGTGTTGACTGCCAAATGCTTTGATAATGCAAACGTTTTATCACTTTCAATTTCATGTTCATTTCCCCAGTACTCGATATCTTCACTATCGTGGGGAAAAGGCATGAAAGGAGTAGTACAAATCCTATCATCGTTATCGTCAGTGAGGTCAGAAATATCTGATTCTTCATTGATGGGATCTAATATTTCTTTTGTATTCACCTCTAGAAATATGATTGACCTATTAAAAATATCGAAAAAATGGAGACCTATTGTAACCCAGAGGTTACATCATTACAAGCAAGTACCTCATTCGGCCAAATAATGAAAACTGAGAATATAAACTATGTATCATGTTTAAAAGACTTCCCTAAAATTAAACTAACTTGAAAAATAACTGATTAATTAGAATATTTACCCATTTTTTTTATTTACTTTCATTGCGGTTCATCATTCTTCATATGTCAAACGCATTCGACATGTTGTGCTATTGTGACAACAATTCTTACAAAATCGATGAATATTTATATCGGGGAGATAGTGAGCACTTGTAACATTGCTATGGAAATACGCAGAATTGTCCTCATTTTTTTAAACAAAAGATAAACGGAAAGATAAGCTATGAAACTTATAGGTACATGGGGTGCGAGGAGGATAAGTATATTTTATCTACAACATCACTGATGAATTTTGGTATATTTTCTTGGAAACAATTACATTAGGAAACAAAGAAAAGTTTATTTATTGTTAAAAATTTGGATGGAGTGGAAGGGAATGGAAGATGTGGCTAAAGTAATGAGCTATAGGATGAAATTTTGAATTTAAATGTGTCAGTTGTAAAATTAGAGATCTAGCTTGAACAATATAAACTGAAATAATCAGTTCATTGTTCATGTGAATCAATTCATTTAAATTAAGGAATTAAAGGAACCATGCTACCATAAACTTCCAGTTCACGAATTTTTTAAAAGGCTTGAATGAGAGGTCTTATATTCTTCAATATAATATCTAAAATGTTAGGTAAAAAGGGTATTAGTCAAAGAAAGGGCAAAATGTCAGTCTACTGGTTTACCATTTAGGAATCCAGTAGTTCTTAAATGGGTTCATCTCGACAATAGCTGCTATATCTTCAATGAGATCATTTATTTCATGTAAATAAAGGAGGAAGGTTCACCTGAGAGAGTATTTATTGTTTTCATATTGTGAGAACAAACATTCCTTTTGCTTATATATTCATAAATGTTGCGTGAATTTACCTGGTGTGCTGCATCAGCAGTCTAGACACGTGCCGTACAGGGAAGGGCCAGTGAAAGAATACCAGCAGCTTAGAAAAGTTTTCTGCCAAAAATTGTTTCAAAATCGTGCAACAAATGCCACCACTGTGTATTTAGCCTAAAGTGGGGTTCTACATGTAAACGAAAGCGCTTATCAGTTACTGTGTGAAAGACATTTCTGGCCAAAGATGTGAAGGTGCTTGGTTCTTCTGAGAATTATGTTTGGCTAAATTTCTGGCGTAACTACTTCACGTCAATAAATCTGCTATATGAACAGTGTTCATCGAATGTTTTTTCTATATACTCTTATGGGAATAATATTATTTAGCATGGATATCAATTTTGAAATTTGGTTAAGCAAATATTACTTCTTTTAAAAGAGATACAATGATATGATTTAAGTTATTAAAATGTTAACTGTGACAAAGTAATAGAATAAAACATGTGTACACCAATATTAGAGGAGGTATCTGGCCATAGTACTGTTAGAGTCTGATGGATTCTATTTGCATGAAGACATTGAAAAATAGCTTGCTTGGAGCATGATTAATAAAATTGCAATTAGTGCTTCTCTTATTTTTTGTTGGATTTGATGTTAATTGAATGTTCTTATAATACAGTAAAACCTGTCTAAGACGGAACCTGACAGTTCCTTAAAAAAGTTTCCGTCTTGTGAAGGGTTGCTGAAAAATCACTGTATAACTTGAATGCAGTATTTTTGATAGAGTAATGTTGGTGAAATAAAATAATGAAAACAGAGCATAATTTATCACTATGGGGCAGATTTTAATGAAATGTCATTTTTTTCTTTTCACTTTAGAACAATGCCTCTTAGTATTGATATTGTTATGATGTATTTTTATATAACTTTTATTTTGCATTTTTTGTCGGTTTCAACTAATACATCATTTTTAACCTTTTCCCAAGATTTTTAAAGCATTTGTCGCTGATTTCATCAATTTCAGTATCATTTTAATGGTACTTGCTTCAAATAATATTCATGACACATGTTCACCAAAGATTTCGCTTGTAGCGTAGTTGATTTCTTCACTCATGTTTCGTAATATCAGCTGTTGTGATTACTATGTAATCTAAGGTGCCTGTAACGCCTATCGACACTATTATCAGTTCGGCCAATTTTGCGATAAATAAAAACAGAGATTTCCTAGTAAAGAACAGTCCAAACCAAATGTTTGCAAGCGTAGTTCACTTGAACGAAAGGAAGAAGCCATGATTCGTCAGTAACACATCGAACAATCACTCCCTAGATTTTTAACCACTTCTAATTCTTCTGTCTGAATAATAGAACCAGATGTGGACATTCCTTTTGCACTTGCAGAAACAAACCACTCGTACATCTCATTATTTATCATCTTGTTCCCCTGTGACTTTCCTCATGTACTTCAAGTCTCCTTGAATGTGCTCCAAGTTCCTTTTAATCATTCGTTTCGAATTTTATCTTTATTTTGTAAAAAGTCATAAATTTGAGTTTTACCCCGTTTGAATTTTGCAACTAGGTCTTTTGCAGAAATTTTTTCTTGTGTTCTTCAGTCACATCCATTTTCTTCTGCAGTGGGAAGGTTTTCGCATGTACGCTTAGGAGACATTCTGACACACTAAGACACACCTTTCCTACACTATGCTGCTAGCGTTAACTAAATTTTGTGGTGTTCAGTTCGTGAAATCCAAAATTTCTACGCTAGGATGATAAGACAGCCTTTCCGGAATTCCATTGTCGACTGAAGGAAGTGTGATGACACTTTTGAAAATTGAAGAGGGTGCAGACAACCAACATTGAGGATTAGCGTACACATAGCAATAAGGATAAACATAACAACAATGAAGTTGCTATAGCTGCGACATGGAAAATCACACTAAAGTGGGAGAAAGGCGCAGGGAAACAGTTGCAATTTCAAAGATATTGCCAGAATTTCAATCGTAAATTTCCATCTTGGCCAGGGAGTAATCACTTTACGTTCTCTAAAAACGTCTGTTTCTGTGGTAGGCAGGTTCATGGCTTTTAAGAGGTAATTTTTGCACACAAAATCGTTCCATTCTGATATTTTTTTGTCTGGGATGTCAAGTTTTGTCTCAGACAGGTTTTACTGTAATACTTGTTTTGTGCAACATGTGAAGGTCCTTGAAAAATTGAGTTATCCTTTTTATATTGTCACACCCAAGGTTCGTTATCGAGCCACACGGTGGCGTCGATTGTCAACCACAGCGTCGAGCTCCGGCGGCGTGGGTGTGCGCCGAAGTCAACGAGGGCGGCCCGGGCCTAGCTCAGTCGGCCAACTTTGTCACCTGCTTAGAATCTAACTCGGATGGAAGGAGTCGTAAGGCGTTTGCTAACTACAGAAACAATTCAGGGGTTGGTAAAGCAAATAAAAAGGTTTATTCCCGCCTAATAATAGGCCGGGGAAGTTACAGTGATTCAAAGAGTTAAGAAAGGCCCTACCTGATGAGCTCAGTTAGAAACGAAAGAAAAAATGAGATAAAACTTAAATCTAAAAAAAATAAAGAACGAGAATTACAATCAAATTCCTTTACAGGCCCCAACAAACTTTAGGCCATTCGCCTTCTGGCTGACAATAATGAGGAAACAAGTGCCTAAGCGCGGCACAGCAATGCACAATAGTTCTTTGGCGGTCGTTGACCGAAGTTTATGCCTGAATGGGGCGGCGTGTAGGCGGCCCTCGGCGGCGGCGGCGGCAGCGTCGGCTTCTCTCCGTCTGGGTCGGCGGCTGAGATGGCCCTGCCAGGCCGAGAAACGTCCTTCCACAATAGCTACCAAAGGAGCGGCTGCGGCGGTGACGGCGGCGGCGGCGACGGCGACGGTCAGCTGGCCCGGATCGTGAATGATCGCGAATTCCGTTCACACAAATCAGCAGTTCTTACGGAAAGTTCTCTGGAGTTTTCACGATCACGAATCTCGGAGAAAACTAGTCACCGGTCACTGCCCACGGCAGAGCTCAGAGTCCACGAACTAAGTCCCAAAATAATAATTCTCCCTCGAACGCGGCGCCGGAGCTATCACTTACTCCGCGGCGCTCGCCACCCAAGACAAGTCGAGTACACGTAGTGTTCGAACGCGGCGCCGGAGCTGTTACTCACTCCGCGGCGCTCGCCCCCCCCCAGCTCAATCGAACAAGAAGAAGTGATATTCTCCCCTACGCCGCTAGCGTGGAGGTCTCCTCGTTCCGCCACCCCGAAAATTCAAAAGTGCCCCAAACTCGCTCCCACCCCACGGAATTTTGCCCCTGATTGGCTAAGTGCTACTACGCCGTAATTTTGTCCTCGGCCAATCAGGTCCGGTGATTCTAGGAATTTTCCGTAGCCCTATCTCTGTCTGGAAAACGCTCTCCGTCTGACCTCGGAAGTAGGTCAGTAAAGGGTACGCGGAATGTCCGTTGGGACCCCTGGAGAAAGCTGCGAAGGACGGCCTGGGTACTTAGTGCGCATGATACCCGGAACGGCGGGATCAGCACACGTCTCTAATCTCTTCTTCGGCGCCCGGGTGCGTGACGGGATGAGGGTCGACTCGCGGACGATGGCCATAAACTTTAGAGGGGCGCGTGCTGTCATCCCTTTCATTAGCGGAGGGGGCGCGCCGACCCGGCTGGCGGCGGCGGGAGGTGGACGCCTCACATCGACAGTTATTTGTGAAATTTAAAAAATATTAAAAATAGCGTACCGCTACAATATTAACAATGTTTTCTTATCTCCAGTATTCGGATCATCATGTTTGAAAAACTTATTTAGTTAATTTTGTGCCCTGCTCTCTCCATTGCATTCCTTCGGTTTATCTTTTTGTGTTGCTCCCTGCTGTGTTTTTCATTAAAAAAAAATTCTGTCTTTGCTGTATCCAGCCTGGCCTCTCCTTCCTCTTTGCTCTCACTGCTGGCTCCTATTGTTGCTCCTGCTTCACCCTCATTTAGCTCCTACCCCTCCTGTCACTCTGTCATCCCTGTTGGCCCTTTCCAATTTCTCCTGCTCTATCCAGCTGCCCACACATGGCAGTAATTTCACCAAGCCAATTACTTTATCGGTTCATATGTTTTTATGGAACATATACATGCACATATGTACAGTGAACTTCATTTGAGGAGAAACATTTTTTATTAATTTGAATATTATTTGCAGATTGTTATTAATAATATAATAAATTACTCAAACTTCAATTTTTAATTACATTTTAAATATAAGTAATGCCAGAAAATTATGATAGATAATTTTCAATGAATGTATGAGATTCTCCGTAAACGTGAATAAATTTTTGAAGTGAACCATTGATAAGTTCAGTCTGTTTTGATTTATTTTGAAGGCTACCTACCTGCCAGAATGTTTCTAATAGGTTTCTTGAGTTTAGTAGTTCTTAATGCACTTGTTTTGATAATAACTGAATGGAAATTAATATTAAATAATAATAATAATGAATGTTAACAGTTGAAAAATAGTTGAAACGAACAGTTGCTGTTTTAGACATTATCTTTTTCACACTTTTTAAAGAGGAAAGATTAATCAATCTAAAATATTAACACTTTCCTGCTCATATTTCAGAGCTACATGTCCCAAAGTAGTACCTAATTTTTCCTTACAGTCCAAAAGACTTTGCTTTATTTTGTCTATTGAATGTTGAAAAGTCATTAATAAACTACATAATTGTTGATGTAATAATTAGCGTAGTTGTGTAGTGGTGCTTTAGAGTGCTATGGGTGGGAAGGGAGGGTTCCCTGTTGGGTGCTTTGGGCCAGAAGATGTTAAATGGATTGATTTTTCCTTCTTCCTGAAATAAGGTGAAAAAAATTTTGTGGACTTCAAATATTGGAATGAAAATTATTATTTTTGTTGTGTTAAGGTAATTGATGCAATTATTAAACAGCATTTATAATCAATGCAATCTGAGACAGAGGATCTGCTTTTCAATTGTCTGAGAATTCCACTATTGGCAGTGGTAAATGAACTTAAACTTTATTACAATTTTATTCGTGAATTTTACAAATTATTGTGAGTTATTGTTACCAATATCATTTATTAGACTACCCCAGAATGACTACTTTTGGAAAATGTGAAAAGTTGAGAAAAATCAAGGAATTTCATTGCTGGAATAGTCAGGGAAATTGTAGAAGAATCAATACAATTCAGGAAAAATTTGAGATGGCCATAGAATTAGATTTTATTCCTTAAAAAAATTAGTTAGCAAACAATAGTGGCTTAATTTTTATTTGTTAATTTTTTTTTTAATTTGTAATTATATACACAGTGAAATGAGAGCTTACAAATTTGAATCAGGCTTGCTTTCATATTTTTTAAATAGTGTGAAATACTCTACAAATCTTATCTGTGAAAAATAAAAATAATGCTTTGAAAACTGGAACGAGTTAGGGAAATTTGTTCCAGGAAATGATTAGCCACCCTGTTTCAACAAGTTTTCTATGGAACAGAATTATTGTATCAGACCAGTGTATTTTTATTCCTTGAAAGACAACCCTCCCTCATCCTATCCTTCAATGACTACTTGTTTTTGCAATATAACATCATATTCTCTGTAAAACTAACAGAAAACTTCTAATACACGGCTAAAACACACTCTAATACTTTCAGCTATCTCTAAACTCTAATACACAAAGCTATTGAGATTCCACAATACATGACACCTTCCAGAAAAGGATACACAAAATTTCGTGATAAAAAGTTTAAAGATCATTTCACAGAAAACACTGCCGTGATTACAATATAATTATCATGATCAATTTCATTTACTATGACACTGCAGATTATTGATAAACCAGTTACTTTGCCTGTGAACTTGGTAATCAGAAACTGATGGTCTTGTTATCTGACATGAAGTAGGAGAATTTTTTTGGCCAGTAATTGTGTGAGAAAAGTTCTAATATCAATAAAGCTGTTCCTGAATTAGTCTTCTTGACATATATTGTACTTTCTTTTGTACAGAAATGTTGAGTATTAGTAAGTGTGGTGCTTTAAAGTAATTAACCAAGCAGTGCATATTAGCTTTCATTTAAAACAAAATAGAATATCCATAAACCAGAAAAAATCATAGTAATCACAGCAGCAGTGGGTGGATGTTTAATAAAATGTTCCCTTTGAGAAGACCTCCCCTCACAAGACTAAAACTGAAGATATCATTTGGTCACCTTACAGAGGTGTTGTACTTTAATTTACCTAAACATTATTTGGATGTTAATTAATTCATGTTTTTTTATTTGATGTGGAGAGGGAAAATATCACAAAAGCAAAGATCTTTCCTCAATTCTCTGTTGCCCAATAAAACCCTGAATGAATTATTTTCAATATACTGGTCAAATCATTAATCCCTGTAAATTTTAACTCTTTGTAAAAATTTTTTGTGCAGTAATTATGCTGATTACTATGGTTTATTACTACAAAATCTGTTATAGTAATTTTGCATGTAAAGTTTGAGAAAAATTACCTTGCAATAAAGTTACCATTGTAAACAAAATAGTGCTGTTCTGAATATTTTCTTTGTTTGAATAACTCCCTATGGGCAATAATGACCAAAAATATGGAAGAAAATTGATATTAAATAATGCAACTAAAACATTGTTTTTTAATCAAGGACCTATAAATGCTATGAGAATGGAAATGCACTTGATTAAAGAGAGGTTTCTGTTATCAGTCCAAAATATTTGAAAGATGTTTGATGCATAGACTTTCAAAACATGTAACAGAATATGTAAATTCTTTACATGGTTTTAAATGGGGCTTTCAGGAGCCGTCCTTCTCCCCTTAATTTTTATAGATACTATTTTTGAAACTCAAAGGGCATTTTCAGACTTTTCTCAAAAATGCTTCCATATTTTTTCTTTGAACTGTTTTAAGGATGGAGCATAGAACATTTGTAATGTTTTTAACCTCTCATGTTGTGTGAATTGTATTAATATTATAGATATATTTCACGAATTAATGCAGTTATAAACATGAACACTTTAATTGCTCTCTAATGAAGTTTGTTGGATTGTGAATAGTTCTTGTGTCTACATGAGCCAAACATTTTGATAAAAACTGCTCCAATTTTTTTCTGAAAATTCCCTTAAGAGGGTGTGGTCTTTGATAATCTAGAAGCCTAATTTCATTTAAACTGGTAGAGAACTGAACAATTGAGAAAATGTGAAAAATGTAGGTTTTTATATAAAACACAATATCTACAGTATATCACAGGAAGGAGAACTAAATCATCCTATTAATTGAAAATACTGTATTTTTCACATTTTTTTATTATACTTTCATAGTAATATTTCTTCTATTATATTTTCATAGTAATAGAATTATGCAAGTTTAGCATGTCCAAGAAATGTTTATACATAGGGTACCTACTTTTAATTTCATTATTAATAGGATTCAGTTTCGTTAGTATGAATGTTTTTAATTTATTAAGATCCACTCGTTCTAATTAAAATAATTCTAAATTGTTATACTTGGTGTATGTTTGTGACTTACACATGCATGCACATGTCATTGCAAGAGATTAGGGTGTATAGGTGATACACACGGTACTGAGAATTTATCCCTTGTCACAACACAACAGGGATCTGTGAGGCCAACTGTCCCAAAGATATTGAGTACTAGCTTCACACATGAGTTCCACCTAGGCCTACTAGGTATGACAAAGGAAAAGAGATGCATAAAAGATAAGAAGGCCAACTGTGCAACAACATGAGGGCAAAAATTTCTGAGCCTACTCAGGACTTAACCTGCAACCCCATGTACTGCACTTGCTTTAGCACTCCTGCTGTAATGGCCATGGCCATTTCCATCTGTGCTCACTACCTGTTGCTGCAGTAACACATACACTCCCTTTGCCTTTATCTGGTTTGGAATATAACCACCCCCAAGCTTGGCTTCGTGCTAAAGGGCTACAATGCCTGATCAAAATTGAAAATGTTGATTTCTTCATTAAAATTTATTTGTGCTATTATTATTATTATTATTATTATTATTATTATTGTTTTTATTATTATAATTATAATTATACATTTGTTATTCAGAAAAATTTGAACTTGTTTTTTAAAATATATGTTAGGTTGGTGTTTTTTTAGGTTGCATCAACTTCTAGGTCATTAGCAATCACTTTTGGATTTTAACTTTATGATATCTATGAGGATGAAACGAAATGATGATAGTGAGTGAAAGGACGAACACATAAAACCATGCCTGAGGCGAGACTCAAACTGCGACCATTCTGTCCGAGATCGCTACAACACTACTGCTTTAGTGATCTCGGCCACCGGGCTGTCATTGGTGGTTTTTGTTTTTTGATGTGGAAGAACTGCAGGCCTTTGTTAAATAATGAGTTTGAAGAGTTTCTTTGAATACTGTATTGTAGTATTGTCAATTTTTTAAAAAAGTACATTTTCTACATGCTGTTTCCTTTCTATTTAGTATTTTGTGAAGTTGCTTGTCAAGTAACTTCTTATTTATTTGGTATCTATGTATATATGATTAAATTTTTTTTGTACAATTTATTGTTCTAGAGCATTGCATGTACTCATTGGAATAAAGTTTTATCTTTCATCCTTGAAAGTTTTACTGCCTGAACATTGTGTACAAATGAACTGTGTCTGGGGCTGGATTAATATCTTACGGGTTCTGAACATGACAAAGTGCTGGGCTCCAATCTGTTTATTTTTTTAATAATTATTTATTGTATTATAATATTGCACATAAAGGAATAAAACTGTTTCAATTAAAAATTTTAATATTTAAATGTCGAGCTAATGAAAAATTTGTTTAAAAAAAATATTGGAACCCTTAGCTCAGGCTTAGTTATGATTGCATATGAAGGTTGAAGAAATAAATATCTCGATTATTTTCAAGTAGAACGCAGTAAAGAAGGAATCATCCATGCAGTTTGATCAAGTATTGCCTGGGGAAGTGGACACAGATTGGTTTTAAGCGAATTGGTGCAAATTTTGTGTGGAGGTCCTTATTGTTCTACCTAATTTTAATGTTTGTTTTTATGAAAATTTGAAATTTTTTTTCTTCCTAAGGATAAGGAATAATATTCAGGTGTAAGAAATACTCTGCATTGTGAGAAACATTTATTGTTATTTTCTAGATTTTGTGTATTCAAAATCTGATGTTGAACATTTTTAGTAGGGTGTTTTGTATTTTGGTTTTGGATAAGTGGTTTGAATTACGGTGGTGTATCGTGGAATGTATTTTTACCACATTAAGAGACATTTCTATAATCTTTTATAATGTTAATAAAATAGATACTAAATCCAATAAACCTTAATAGACTTGCTAATGTCTTCCTTAAGGGTTTTTTTTCCCCCTTCATTTCTTTCTTTCTTTCTTTTTTGTAATAATTAGTATGTGGTTAAAGATGATTACCCTGTTATATGAGACATCTGAGAACAGCGTTTTGCCTCTAATAAGTGTGAAATGCTAATCGAAGTTTGTTGCATCTTCAGCCAAAGTTATTGTACATTTTTAAGGTTTTCATCTTGATGTACACTGTCAGATATGTCATTACATTTAATGTAGAGTAATGTATTGTACAAGAAACTTAAATATATGTTGTACATTAAAAGAGCGTATTATATGTGTACATTAATTCTTAAATTAAAATCAGTGTAGATTTAATGTATAGGTTCTCACGTTTCAGCTGTCTCTCATCATTCATGTCATATATTCATAATCATCAGAACACCAAGATCATTCATTCACTTTTTCCAGATAAGACCATAAAGCTTTGACCATTGCATCCAAATGTACATATGTATGTTAAATTTAATGTGCGTTCATGATAATTACTTTAATGTACATTTCATTAAAGTAGTGCATAAATTTTTGACAGTGTATGATTTAATGTGTGTGTGGGTAGTGTAATTGACATTAATTGCCTTTTCAAAGCCATTATAATTGGAATTTTTTTGAAAAGTATCTACATAAGTAGGCATCACTGAACATTGAAACAATTCACTATTCACCACCCAATCAATACCAATATCACTAGGCACTGACTCCTTGACTCAGTGCCAAGAATGCAATGATGATGAGCTGTGTCAAATACTGCAAAGCTCACACTCCCAATCACGACATGAGCATGAATGAGCTCTTGAAAGGGTCCTCATGCTTTAGTGTCTTCCATAAATCAATAAACAGGGTAAGTGGAAGCAGATTTTCATCTTTCACTTATAAACTAAGTTGTTTCTGAGAGGAATTTCGACAGATGGCAGTCTCTTCTTATGCAGCCTTCATTAATGGAGCTAGAGAGTAAATCCAATGAGTCACACAAGCAGCCAAGTGAGCTTCTTTAGCTAGGAAGTATTATTCCTCTGAAACTAGTATTCTACGTATTATTGGTTGAAAACTTTTATCAGCAGTTCTTTTACATGTGCAAAGAAAATACCCATTATTTATGACTTGGGACAGCCGTGGTATTATGAATGGAATCCTCATAAATGGGGTTCTGTTCAGTGGGATATGTAGGCTTTGTCATAATAGCTCTGTTATACAATACTTTAACTTCTGTCTATGTATATTTATTGAAATAGTACATTCTACAATATTAATAAAACCTGTTAAAATTAATATAAATTGGTGTATTCTCCAAATTAGGAAAAATCATTGTTTCTGAACATGATATTTTTGATTCAACAATTTGTCTTAGAATTGAATTTTTCACACATCTAACATAGTAATTATTTACCCATAATTTATCTTGCCCATAATTTGTAATTTAAATAGTATTATTGAACACTATATTTTTATGCTCATATGGTTGCATATTCTTTGTATTTTTGTGTGATTTTCTTCATGTGGATTTTACTTACTTTCTTTGTTAAATATTTTGGGTGCTTGCTTTTTCTTGTTCTAGAACACAACTGCTCTTAAATTATATATCAGTCCATTGCACCAGGAGCAGATCTATAGGGGTGAAGAAAAATTAAAGAAATATATTCATTCCCCTTCAGAAATGGTGTAATTTTCTAGAGTTATCTGAATAATCAAATAAACCTTAAATTTGTGAGAACCAGGAGAGATGGCTCAGTGCATCAAACTGATGTCACTGCAGTCCCTCTGACCGGGAGGTCCTAGGTTTGAGTCCCATTGGTGGCAGGATTTTCAGCACTAGCTTGTCAGCTAGGTCGAATTCAGTCGCAGTCTGGAGGAGAATTCTAGCGGCCGGCTGCTCTGATCAGTAGTTTTCCTTGGTTTCTCTGATCAACACCACGCGAATGCTGGAGCAGTACTCTAACAAACAGGCCACAGACCACGCGCGATCTTTCCTTCCACTTCCCTATCCTATCCTCTCCTCTTACACACACACTTACACTAACATGCACTACACTACCACACATGCCGGGAGACCGGTCGGGAGCTTACAGCTTGTCCCGGCTGGGGCGGTGCTCCGCTAGTGGAAGATACTTGGTTGAGGGGAAACCCCGCTAGTCGACGGTAGGTCGACGCCATATCTCGCCATCCAGCAGGGAAAAGATCATCGCCACCGCCCGAGAAAAACACGCACTACACTTACGGGACTAATGCCCAACGTAGTTGACATGCCCGGAAACACGAATCAATCAATCAGTTAAATTTGTGAGAAGTTGAGATGAGTTGGTGAATTAGGCATGTGTGATTTGGAGTTGATTTAATCATCGTACACATCAAATTTTACTTTACTTAAAATGATGCTAAGTCAGAAGTTACTAAGAAGCTAATCTGCTTTGTCAGGGTGAAATTAATAAAATAAAATAAAATAAAACTTCTGCTTCCTACAAAATTCTTCTTTCAAAACTTCACTTATGAAAGTGCATTATTTGATGTAGTGCAAATTGTGGTAATTCTTCATTATTTCCTTGCAAATGAAAAGGTAGAGAATGCAAGTTAGTTGAAGATGTAAACAAACAAGGCAAGTGGCTGCAAATGCTATTTACTGCTTGGTTTTTGCCAATAAAAAAAAGTTGGTTGCAGAAAAATACTTATTAAAGCATTATGATTAATACAGACCTATCCTTGCATTAAAATATATATCACAAGGAGGTACATTTTACGACAGCTCAGGGATTTTCCTTTAAGAGTAATGTTTTAGATTTCCTGCCTAAATCTTCATTAATATATTCTAGGTCAGAATTCACATCAATTCACTTAATTGACCTCTCTCATTGAAAACATCCTGTAACAGGAGAATTCTGACCCTTTTGGGAAAGTATTTTTCATTTTATGAAGATGAAACTGTATCACCTTCATAAAATAAGAAGAAAGAAATTTTTTGTGTATCAAGACAATTGTAGAAATTCTGCTTTTATGACCAAAAATGGATGGGTTCACCATTTACTTAATTTTCTAATCTGATATAAAAATATTTTTATTTTTACTATTCAGCAGGTATTACACACCTTATATTACTAATTTTCACTCATTTTTATTAAGATTGTTTAATGAGGTTTATCTCCAACATAGCATATATTATTATTATTATTTCTTCTTCTTTTTTTCTTTTCTTTCTTTTTCTTTCTTTCTCTTTCCTTTCTCGTCCATCAAGATTTGGTTTGAACTGTGAAAAAATCGCTTGAAAAATTGTGAGGCTATAATAGTATTGCTTAGATATTTAATTGGAACTTACAATATCTTCTCAAGGACTCAATTTTAAGCCAAGTTTTCATAATGTGAGTAGCCACACAAAGATAAAAGTTTCAAGCATATCATCAGAAGAAAAAAAATATCAAATATGTAATTGAAGATTCTCATTTTTTTTCAGCTGAACCTCAACAGAAAGTTTAAAAAAATATATTTTAGTTGAATTAGTTTGCATTTTGTCCTTGTTAAAGAAAGATTGAAATACAGTTGAGATTGTTGAGTTTCAAAAATGTATTTATTTAAATTACCGGCAGTCTATTTGTACAGATTGATGGACATTAAATACTCTAGTTCTTTGCTCTTTGAAATTTGGAATTAGTTACCTTGTAAGAAATGTCACAAACGTGTGACAGAGCATATTTTTGGAGCAATTGCGTGATTATGTTGTTTACCTTTTACAGGGTACCCTCAAGAGCCTGCTGCTCATGTTGCTCTGAGTACAGTGAGAACTTTTCTTGAGGAGAATAAAGATTCTGTGAGTATGATAGAATAATAAAATGAAGAGTTAAAAAAATTACCCTCTGAATTTGGTGAAGGTTCAGAGAAGGAAATAGTTTGGTTTTGGTCAATGTTATTTCTGTACAAAATAAACCTAAAACTAAATAGAAAATTGATTTTGATTAAACAAGTTGCCATTCTAATTTTCAGTGATTGCATACTTCTTCATAAAGAGGAGATGAAATGTAACAAACTTATGAAAAAATAGTATGCATAATATATGACTTCTTCTTCAATGGTTCTGCATTCCAACTTGAACCTTGGCCTCTAGATATTTCCTCCATCCTTGCCTTCTTCAGCTGCTCTTTTCCATATAATGTACTCCCAATAATTCTTTTGCATTCCTAGCCAAAGCATCTTCCTATCTATTTTTTGGTTTTTTCCGTTATTCTACTGTCCCTACTATTTACCATTTCAGACTTCCTTTGGCAGCCTATCATCTTCCATCCTCACCAAGTGTCCTGCCCACCATAATCTCTACAATCTTACACAGTCTGCCACAGGTGACTCCTTATACAGTTGATATATTTCTTTGTTATGTCTTGTCCTCCATTAGCCGTTTTCTTGTAGGGGGCCTAGAATTCGTCTTAAGACTTTCCTTTCAAAGGTGTTAATTTTATTCTTCGTATTTTCATTGAACACCCATGTTTCACATACATAACACATTATAGGCCAAATAATAAATGTATATATTCTTAACTTTACTTCCCGGTGTACAGTGTTGACTGGAAGATGTGTGAAAGGGCAAAATATGCTCAATTGGCCAAGGACATCCTTCTTAGTATCTCCTCCCCTTCATTCTCATGGTTTTGCATTAGCACTCCTAAATATGTGAATCTCTCCATTGCTTAATTTATGACTACTGCTGCTAGTGAAATTCCTTTGTCTCTTAACTGGAAAACAGAAAAACAAAGTCAAACATATCAGGCTTACTTAATAAGGTGAAGATTTCATTTAAATCATAAAAAATTAAATTTAAAATTCTAAAGCAGTAACTTTTGATTTGTTTTTTGGAAACAGAAACAGTACTGAGTGAGTGACCCAAACAGTTCCTTCTGAAACCTAATGTATTTCTGATACATTCTTGGAAATACAAGGAGGATGCTCTTGTAAGGAAGTTGCTTTGAACAGATGAAAGCATCAAAATTGCCTTTCAATCATGTTACATTTAAAAAAGTGCTGGGGTCGTAGAGAAATATGAATTCTTCAGATTGAATATAATTTCGAAAGTATTTTTATTCAAATATTCAAAAGATGAAAAATTTGTCTAGTCATTACCCAATAAAACTCATTTTGAAAGAAAATCTGTTTAGAAAATTGAGACCTCGCCCCCCTCTCCCTCTCCTTCATAATAACTCAAATACATACAATCCCTCTATTAAAACTCAACATTTACAATCTTCTCCATCCCCTGAGATGAATGTTCCACATACCCCCCCCCCCTCACTGATTTAAATCAGTAATTTTATTAAAAATTGGGTGGAGGTTTGAACAAATTTTAATGTAGTTTTTAATAATAAAAAAATAAACAGTTTTTGCCATTTTCAAATTAATTTCTGCATTCTTTTGTAGCTTGTTATTAATAATAAAACAAAACTTAAAGTGTAGTATGTGTGTATTGTAATAAAATTTTCTATTTTTCATATAAAATGTTTTTACTTTCCCGTATATAGAGTACATACGTAGGAGAGGGAAAGTTATGTAATGCTGCAGAAAATCGATTACGAGATTTCAACGGAAATACACTTTTGGGATCCCCTGATACCGAAAAAGTGGTTCTTTTCAAAACGTCCGTCCGTCTCCGTCCGTCCGTCCGTCCGTCAGTCAACAACCGTAGCGCCGAAACCATAAGTACGATTTCTTCCAAAATGAATATTTCCCGGCTGATCTGGTTCCACTCGAGGCGCCGCGATTTTGAAAAACATTCTTCAAAATTTGGGGGTACTTTACATGAAGACCCCCGGACATTTTCAAAATTTTCTCAAAAGCTCCAAATTTTTGTAAGAATAGAGTAAAATACACTTATTAAGGTGGCATAGGTCCGATTATCACGGTTAACTCTGAATTTTCGAAAATTGCAAAAGTTTGAATTTTTTGCGGGCTCTTCCTAGATTTCTCCTTCAAATAAAATTTGTTCTTCGTAGTGAGTTCTTTTATTAAGGTCAAGTACATTGTTTTAAAATATTTAGTCGTTTTCGCGAAATATTGCGTGCAATATGTGCAATTTTAAAAAATTACAAAACAAGATTTTCTCAAAAACGGCTCCCAATTTTTTTTAAGTTTTTGGTAAAGATAGTGCCTCTGTGAGATGACATAAGCACGAAATTGCTGTATTCGTTTTTTTTTTTTTTTTTTTTTTCGAAAATTACTAACTATAAGTTTTTTGAGGTGTGTCTCACGTCGTCAATATTTATTTTTGCAGCGATTTGTTACATTTATGAGTACATGTACTTTATATAATGTCATATAAAGTTTCTCGAAAAATCAACCGTTTTCCTATGAAAAGTAGCTAAAAATTCCGCATTTTCAGAAACGCTCAAACGCCATTTTCTCATAAATGACTCCAAAATTTTTCTTCAAACTTTTCGAAGGGATAAGTGCAAATTGCACTCTTTAATATGACGTGAAATTCATTTTGGGGTATTTTTGTTTTTTCAAAAATTACACAAATGTAATTTTTATGAAAGATCCCTCACATGCACATTACCAACAATTTGTTAACACTGTTGTATTTGTGAGTGTAAGTGTTTCAAATGATTTCAAATGAAGTGTTTCGAAAACTCAAAAATTTTCTGTGAAAAAAGGCTTCAAATTTCCCATTTTTAGTAGCGCTTAAATGCCACTTTCTTAATAACGACTCCAAATTTCTCAAAGAAAATAGTAATATAGGATGAGGTTTTAGAGTTCTTTAATATTCTAAAATTATTTCCGTTCTACCATTAGGGAAAGGAAAAATTAACAAAATGTTTTAAAAAAAAAGGTACTTTGGGCGGCGATATATGGCAGCTGACACGAGTAAGTGGCAATTCCGAAAAGCTAGCCCAGATGAAAGGAAATGGAAAACTAATGCAGTAAACCCTGTGCCGTTTTGTAGCACCACTAGTTTAAATTTAACATGAGATTAATAGTGTGTGTATATTATGTACTAAGAGAATATTTACTTACCATCAACCATCTCGGATTCCTCTCTCATTTTCAAAAACCTCCATTTATGTGTGTGTTCTCTGACCCTTTTCAACACTGTTAACCCAGCTGCGGTCCTTAAATATTGTCCTTCTCAAGATCCTTGGGTCCAAATGGACCCATATAATTTCTCTTGCAGATTATTTACTTTTCCACTGATCATATTTAGTATTCTTAATAGGAAGTTAAAGTTGTACACCTAAATGTTAATTATACACTTTTATTTTATTTATAAGGTCGTGCAATAATGTAAAATAATGGTATCTGAATATGCATGATAGCAAAATAATGAACTGCACGTATAGAAAACTTGTATTACACACATGTAGTACAAATGTGATTGACATGATTTTTACCTTAAACGTTTTTATTTGGAGCAACGAAAAGTAATTTTGTTATCTGTTTTGTAACACCCTCCATTTTCCCCTTTTTCGAATAAAATAAAAAAAACTTAATTTTTAAGACGGTTAATTTTGCATCGGATTTCTAGTTTTCGACTTCTATTGATGACGAAGTTTGTGGCAGGTGTGTTCTGCGTTCAATAACGGCTTTACAAAAGATTTCCCAAGTTTTCTATAAAAAGTGTTATTTTTTTATAACATATTTATTAGTAATCCGAATTTGCTTTTGTAAAAAAACGTTTGAATTGATGTAAAATGTTTATTTGGTAATAGAGAAACACAATAGGCGACAAAAAGTGTTTTTTTCTGTGAATAAGAACTGCTTTGAAGTGCTTGGTGCTTTGGTGCTTTGAAGGGCAACACACTTGTTCATTCGTGGCACATACGATACTAATGTCGGATAACTCGCAAAAGCGAAAGTAGAATATTAGTTTGTTGTGCCCTTTGTCTGGATAAGTTTTGTTGGTATAGAAGATTTGTTTTTGCGCCTAGTTCCACCGAGAGTGATGTCCCATTTGAGAAGTTCCTGACCCAACTGGTATGAAGTAAAGAAATTTTCAGGAGTTATATTGTTATCCTTCAGAAGTGAGGACAATTGTAGCACAACTTTTATTCCCATATTTTGTTCTCTGGGTTGCCCTTCTTGTTTGCTAGAGGTGGTGAATTCCACACGTAACGTGTTTCATTCAAAATTTCCCTCCGTATTTGCCAAGTTTTTGGCATGTGCTGCCGAAATGGACAATTGCCTCGGAAATCGCGTAATTATTCATTGATTGTTACATACAATTGAATATTGCACATTATCGGAAGAGGAAGAAACACATCAGAATACTACGTTCTAGTTTTAGAAAGAACCGTCTTGCTGTAGTTTAGAGAGCTGAGATTGCTCCCAGCTGTTCGTAGAACTTCGGTAGTATTTTCGTAGTTTGATAGTATTATTCGATGAAATATTGTTATTGTACATCCTATGAGAAGATAAAGTCTCCAGTGACAATACAATCCTTCCATAGTTGATTTCTAGAAATTTACCGAGTTATAATATGAAATTTCTAACGAGAGTTCCACATGAGAAATGTCACGGGTCCAAATGGACCGGAAGAACTTATGTGTAAAAAAAATTATAATTCCTTTCGTATTGAAAATAAATTAATGACATTTTATATACGGGTAGAAAACAATAAAAAAACTAATTGTCATGGAGTATCAGAACGATCGCACCATTTTCTTAAGCTGTACAAGAAATTAAAATTGTATTTGGGTCGAAATGGACCCGAGGGCCACAGCAGGGTTAATAAAGTAATCACTAACGTGAAAAACGATATAAGAGAAAAATCCATGAAAATAGGGAAAGGAATCATCACTATTTTAGCAACAGAGGCCTTTAAAAGTGGAGGGAAAAAATGAAAGTTTTTTGGTATATATATATATATATATATATATATATATATATATATATATATATATAATTTTGTTTCACTTTCTCGCCTCACTATGTGCGTAGTAAAGAGAAAGTGTTGAAATCGTGCGGCGAAAACTTTTCGACAGAAAAACTTGGGCGCTCAGAACGAAAAAGTGGATAAATTTTGTTTCTGTTCGTAGTATGAGTAAATTACTTCCTCCAAAGTTGTGTAGTCAGAATCCGTTTTGGGAGTCCTTGATCCTGAAAAATCTGTTGACGGGAAAGTCGTCCGTCTGTCCGCTTGCATAAACTGTTCAGACGATTTTCTCCAAAATTGATATTCCCCGAAGGGTCTGAAAGAATTGGAGGCCCTGCGATTTTGAAATGGATAGTTTGATTTTTTAAAGAACTTTACATAAAGCCTCGACACCATTTTCAAAATTATCTCAATGGCTCAAAATTTTTTCATGAATATTTGTCCTCGGAAAGCATAGAACATGCTTTAAACTAGTGGAGCTACAGAATGACACAGACTTTCCCGTATTAGTTTTCTATGTCCTTGGGTCTCGACTAGCTATTCAGGCTTTCCACATATTCTTGCCAGCTGCTACCTATCGCCGCCCACACTACATTTTTTTGACATTTTTTTTAATGTTTTGCTTTCATAGTGGTAGAACCAAATATTAATTTTAGAATATAAAAGAACACTAAAACCTCGACCTAAATGGCAATTTTGTTTGACAAATTTGGAGCCGTTTTTAAGAAAATGGCGTTTAAGCGAAACTAAAAAGCAAAATTTGAAGCTCTTTTTCACAGAAAATTTATGAGTTTTCGAAAAACTTCATTTGAAGTAATTTCAAGCATTTTCACTTACAAATCAGTAGTGTTTAAAAATTGCTGGAAATGTGCGTATTAACGGTGTGAGAGATTTTCAAAAAAATTAAATTTGTGCACTATCCCTACAAAAAATTACATTTAGCACTATCCCTACAAAAAGTTTAAAGAAAAAATTTGGAGCCGTTTTTGAGAAAATCTGGTTTTTGTAATTTTTTAAAATTGCAAAAATTGCGCAAAACCTACTAAAATTTTCAAAAAAATGTGCATGACCTTAATGAAAGAACTCACTTTGGACAACAAATTTAATTTGAAGGAAAAATATCTATATTCAATTTTAGAGCTGTAGGAAGATGCCGAAAAAATTGAAACTTTTGAAATTTTCGAAAATTCAAAGTTAACCGTGAAAATGGGACCTATGCCACCTTGAGTGTATTTTATTCTAACTTTACAAGAAATTTAAAGAAAACATTTTGAGCTGTTTTTGAGAAAATTTTGAAAATGTCCGGGGGGCTTCACGTGAAGTACCCCCAAATTTTGAAGAATGTTTTTCAAAACCGTCGGACGTTTTGAAAAGAACCACTTTTTCGGTATCAGGGGACCCCAAAACGTGTATTTCCGTTGAAATCTCAAAATCGATTTTCCGCAGCATTACATAACTTCAGAGGCGTATCTACGGTATGGCAGACATGGCACGTGCCATGGGCGCCACTCACAAAGGGCGCTATTTAGAGTATACCTGCTAAAACAAATAGCAATAACCCTATCTTGAACTATCCTGACAGGGGCGCAAATTGTATGCTTGCCATGGGCGCCTGAATACCTAGATACGCCTCTGCATAACTTTCCCTATATTATGTATATACGTACGTATACGGGAAAGTAAAAATGCCGCAGGTTTCATTTTCGTTGAAATATCTGCCTACAATAGTGAAGAGAGATTTTTCCCCCTGAATCAAATCTGTTGTTCAAAGACATGTTGGAATCGGATATTTTACAAATTTTGAAAAATGCGAGTGGTTTTGCATGAAGTTCGGCAATTCCGAAACATTTATTTTCTGAAAAACGGCTTCAAACTTCTTTAAAACTGTCTTCCATCTGCAGAAAATTACGGTGTAAAAAAATACGGATGCGGGTCGAATTTTTGCGAACTTTTTGAATGTTCGAAAATTGCAAAAATTTAACATTGCAAAAGTACAATATTGATTAATAAATAATTTTTTGCATAAATAACCTCTGCCCTAAAAATTGGATCTTCAAATAATATACGTTTTTATTTAATGTATTATAAAATTAGGTATAATTTGGCAACAAAAAAGTAGTTTTCGTGGAATTTATGCTTGAAGTCAATGCTTTTTTTTCTTCTTAAATATTTGCTCCAATTTTTGTTGTTGAAATTGTACTCGCGGATAAAGCAAAGGATGCTTAAAGAACGGGGCAGTTCTCATTTTCGTTGAACTCCGAACTTTTGAAAATTGCAAGTTGGATAACTTGTACTGTTGTAGCACCTCTGGCGATCAAAACGTCGCGACGCGTCGTAACCAAAGAGGCAGAGGAACGTCTTAAATACAAGAGGTTGGAAATAGAGATCAGCCGAACGTGGGGCGTAAAAGCATAGATCGTCCCGATAGTTATCGGAGCTCTGGGATTTGCTCGCTAAATTTGTGTAAGAAATTGGCCAAACTACCAGGTCATTCAAAAGACTGGGAAATGCCAGAAATTTCTATTTGGAACAGCCCACATTTTGCGCAAAGTATTACCTACAGTCCCTAGATCTGCTCATTAGGAAGCTGGTTGCAACCTGGAGTACATTTTATAGATGGTAGTAACCGCCTCTTAACATTTTTAGTCGTGATTTAGAGTAGTAGTAATAATAATAATAATAATAATAATAATAATAATAATAATAATAATAATAATAATAAACAAGGTAATATGTTGTAATTTGACCATTTATTTTTTCAATTCTGTTCAAATTACTATCTCCCTAATATTCCCTTCGTTCATATGCCTTGCCCATTCTGCCATTCTCATTGTGAAATACTGTCATTGTTTTTCAGATTCCTCATTATCTTTTGATTTTTACTTTCTCGCATTCTACTTACGTACATAGTATAGAGTAAGTATTTAATACCATAGAAAAAAAACTGCGATTTTTCGACTGAAAAAGCCGTATTGCGAGGCCCTATATCGAAAAACTGGATAAATCTTGTTCCGATATATAGTAAATTGTTTTGCGAGTCCTTGATGCTGAAAAATTAATTTAGGGCAAAGCGACCGTCTGTGAACTAGCGGCTAAACCGTGCGCAGGATTTTCACGTAAATTCCCCGATCGGTCGATGATGACGCGGCGCCTTTAATTTGAAACGGATAATGTTGATTTTGAGTGTGCTTTATTTATATCCTCAACATTTTCAAAGTTTCTGAAAAATTGCTCTATTTTTTTTTCACGGATAGAACAAAAACACATAAAAAGACGCATGTCCCAATTAGGTTAATTATCGAAAATTGAAAAGGTTGAACATTTTTTCGCCATCTCCCTGCAACTCATGTATTGAAGATTTTTGGAATTGAAATTGGAATTTTTTCTGCCAACGTCATGTTTTGTTTTTTTTAATTATTGATTGCATGCAGTTTTGAATAACATGGCAAAATTAAAATCTGAATTTTCTCAAAAACTGCTCAAACTTTTTCAGTAAAAGTGTGTATAGAAGATTAAGATTTCCTCATCTGTAATATTCTCAAAGACATATTTCTCTTGCATTATTAGAAGCCAAAAAATTGAATAAATTGTTTTCGGTATTGATAGGGAGCAGCTGGGAAGAGGGTGGGCTAAACTGAAAAGCTAGCCCAGACTAAAGATATTATGAAATGAGTACAATAAAGTCTATGCCAATCTGAAACACTACTAATTTCTTTCAATTTTTTTCTGAGATAGAGCCAGTAGTGCAGTTCTTATTTTTGGTTGAACTCTAAATGATTTTAAAAAACTGACAACGTAAAAATTAACATTGCAAAACTACAATTTTTATGATAGATATTTTTTCCTTCATTAAATTTGTTCTTTAAAACTAGAGCTTGAAATAAGTGATTGTAAATCTCTGATATTTTTAAAATGGCAAATGCTAATATTAAACTTTACTTTGAGCATCAAGAAGGTTGAGTATAGCTTTGAGGCTGGTGGTGAAGGGGTAATATGACTGACATGTTAACTTTAAGGACTTGAGTTTGAATTCTAATGTGGAGAGAAAATGTGTGCTCTTTGCAGGTGCATAGTGAACCTTATTGCTTAGCTTTTACATGTGAAAAAGTATGTGCTTTTGTACCCCCTATTTTTTTTTTCTTTTCTTTCTTTGATTTCTTATTTTACTCTTCCTTTTAAAACTTTTTCTTTCCATTTTACTTTTATTTGTCAATTTGGTGTGTACAAATGATTAATTTCTCTTTTAGGTAAGATTAAAAATGTGCCAGGTATTTGAAGTAATATTTTGGAGAAAATTGAATTTTGTGATTTAATTTTGTTAACACTTATGTCTGTATAACTGATCTTCTCACTTTTATCACACCAGATTTATCTTGGATAACTAAAAAGTATGCTTACATCTCTTTTTCTTTTTTAGGTTGATCAAGTAATTTTCTGTCTGTTCCTGCCTGAAGATGTTACTATTTACGAAAATTTGCTGCAGGTGTATTTTCCAGTAGCCTGAAAACCTGCTATGTGAAAATCTTTGTTTGCTACTCAAGACTGACTGATAATCTCATATCATAAAATGCCCTAAAGTACTCACAAATATGAATCGAATCTTTATATTTAATTTCAAATGTTTGTTTTACCTTCGTAATTTGTGAGATTGTTGTAGTTTCTTTATAATGCTCATAATTTACACAACTGAAAAATCTCATGTGTTGTACCATCAATAATGTTAATAAATTGAATGGTGAAAATTTTGTGTTGGAATATTTATAACTTTATTTCAATGATTTGTATGTTTTATTCTGTTTTTGACGTATGACAGCATGTGCTAGATGTAGCGAGTTTGGCCTACTCTTACAGGCCTATTTTATAAGTTAAGTTAAGAATTGCAAAAAGAATGATAAACTATTGTGCCTTAAATGTAGAGCAGAAAAACAGTATAGGATATTGTTGTGTTCAATTTCGTGCACACCATTTTTTATTTGTTTTTATTATTTAAATGCAATCAACGTGGGTAACCCAAGACCGTGTAGTTTTGAACTCGAGGTTCACATGCCTCCCGAGTGAACATTAGGTCCCATGTAGGCAGACTTGAATAAACGTGCAATTAATCCAGAAAGTTGAATAGAAATCATAAATTAATAAAGGAGAGTAATACACATATTTAATAAAAAGGGGAGCCAGAAATTGTTGAAGTAGTTGTTTCTCTATGAGACATACAAAATAATGTCACAGAGTATTTTGTGACGTCAAGGATTATTCAACCAATAGGAGAAAAATGTTACGAGTTGCGCAGTGGCAGTATTTGGTGCGAGGCAAGAAAGTTAGGCCGAGTCGGCCATCTTGGAATGAAGTTTGTAATCAGTTGAGGTGGAAAGTAGGGTTTCGTATGCGAGTTGTGACGGCTTTTGCCTTATCAATGGGTTAGTAAATAATAGTGAAGAAAGCGCAAGATGTGGATTTCAATTTTGTTACATGAATTGTGAGATAGGTGTGAATGGAACATCGAATGCCGTACAGTGATGGGGATGTGGCTAGTTTGTCATTGAAGGTTTCTACTTGTTAGAGAATTTATTTGCATTAAATCAATTCATTTTTTCCCTCTTGGCTACTGTGAAGAAACATATTATACAAAGAGATTTATTTTAGTACGAAGTATTTCCTTTTATTTATCACCTTACAGCTGTTGTTAATATTGGTGGTAACTTGACGTACATTGGAGTGAACCAAACAAGTTCACTCAACGTTACCGGTACAGGAACGAAGGGTCATGCATTTATGGAACCTGAAAGATTTCTGCTAGTGGGTCAGTTGTGTAAATCTCATTTTCTGTTCTTTTATTGTGACGTAATTAGCTTTGTCGTGAAATAGTAGCCCACGTTTTTAAAAGTTTCTGCTTTCTCACTATCCCTCCCTTGTCATTTCGTTGCAGACCTTGATTATGTGTAACGCGTGATCCAATATTTCCAGAGCAATTTTATTTGTACTAAAGCGGTGTAAAATTAAAACATAGGAATCGAGATTATTAGTTAAATTTTGGTAATGTGACAGTCACATTTGCTGCATGCTGCAGCTGTTTTGGCAACTTTTTGCATGATGAATGCATGTTGATTGGTGACAGAATTATGTTCGATGTAAGAATTTAATGTTCCTTCTCAGTGTTTTTGGTACACTTGAGACATTTGAGATAGCAACAATTTTTCCTTGATTTTAAGAATGTTGAAACACTTATTACAATTTTTTGTACAGGTGTAGGAAGACATCGCGTCTCCTCAAAGCCTTACCAGCTCCAATGGTAAGAGGACATTGGAGGAGTGCTGGACCACTTGCTTCCACCTCACCACTCAATCAGTTTTGGCCTTACCTACACCCTTCATTGATAGGCTCGTTCCAGACTTAGCATAATGTCCTCCAGCATGAGAACAACTCTACAGACAGTGCCTGAATCTCTTCCAGCAGATCATGTCAGCAACACCCAGGTTAGATTGTTGATACTTTTGCATGCAGTTGTAGTTTGCTTTCTTTTGTTTTTTGTGGAAGTACAACACAAATTTCCATTTCCATTAAGAATAAATTCTGTCATTTCTAAGAATGTTTTATTTAATAATTTTCATTATTAGTCAATGAAGGTTTCTATTTCATAACTGTGAATATGCTAATTGGTAGTAATTTGCTGTAATGTTCCAAAGTAATAACATAATTTCTTCAGATTATGAAGGCAGATGTGATTTCTCCACATTTGTATTGCAGACCATAATTAATTGAGTGAAATTGAAGGCATTTCATTATAGGTAATATTTCTCATTGTTGTACTATAAAAAGTACAAAGAATTGAACACTTTTAAGAAGCATTAATTGACCATGCATTTCTTTATTCATTATAATATTCTTAAATACCAATTATTTGTTGAGTAGAATATAGAAATCTTGAAACCAATTAACACAATCAGTTGTTTTAATTGATGTGGTGCTAAAGCTTAATTAACCTGACTGTGGATATGACATTATCGTAATTGCTTTGTGTGTTAAATTGCATTTTTCTCTGGGTGCTGGTATTTGCCAATTTATAATGTTTTGGGATTTTGTTGTGAGATAAATTGTTGGAACTTTTGTGTTGTGAAATGAGTGTTGTCTTCCAAGAGGCACTTGTTTGCTTTGCTTTTTAGTCTGAAAGTGTAATGGCTATTAAGTGTCTGAGCATTGATTGAACCTTTATAAACTTTCATAAGTACATAGTTTTTACGTTGAGTTATATTTAATATTCATGGTTTGATTAATCTTAAATTTAAGAACCTCTTTCATGAAAAGGACTTGCAAACAATAATGGGTTCTATTCTTTTGAACATTGAATGAGAAAATGCACCAATTAAAACAGCGAGTTAATGATTGGAAAATATAAAGTTGTACATTTAAGTTAAGATGTTAAGAGTTCTACCAGTTAGTAGTTATCATAGTTACATTATTATGAAAGTGTAATCCATGATTTCAATCTGTAAAGTAATTTGAATGAAGAAAAGTACTTGATGTTTTTTCATGGTACTCTTTATTGGATTCTTTTTCTGAACATTCCTTTAAGGTAAGATATTCGAAAAATGCCTAAGTGATTTTCTCATCCCAGTTTTTTTTGTTGCATTGAGTAATATTTTTGCAAGGGTGGTGATATTTTGTGTTGAAAATGAGAGAACATTTTAAAATAATTATGTACCATAGGATATTCATTCTCAGCAAAAATTTTGTTTACTTGAAATATCGTATAATTTGGGTAGAGGGGGAGCGGGGATAAAATCAATTCTAACCTATATTCACTGGTTTCCCCTTGCTTCTCTTGAAACTGACTAAAAAGTTACGCTGTTGTCCGCTTGGAGGTGCTACTCTGAAACACGTTGCCCTCTGTGGGCGATGTTCGGAACTAACTAGCCAATTGATTTTGTCCATGATGTGGCATGCATTTCACCTGCAAATAGAACGATTACGCCCCGGAATCCTTTTTCCTGAACGTTTTCTCAGCTAAGAAACCAAGTTATTGTTGGTGCATGAATTTGCGTTGTATTTAACCCGAATATCTGTGTGAGAAAATTGTAAATTGATGTTTCTTAGTATCGCTTGGAGTGTTTCAAAATTTCACACGTTTATTTCAATTGTGTTCGCATCGGAAGGTACCGAATGCGGAGGAAATAAATGAACGTCTCGCCTACTAATTGATAAATTCAGTGGGGACATTTTGGAAAATGACTTAGAAGTTAAAGATATTTGACTTAGGAAAGTTACCAAACTTGTGTTAAACGAGAACAATGAAGTACGAGGATGTTAGTTACCTGAATAATGAAATATCTCCCATTTGTGTGATTTTTGTTCTTAGTTTCTTCAAAACTGAATTTGTTTTCTGGCGGGTATTTTTTCCTACAGAGTTGAATAATGATGCAAATACACGTTGCTTGTATAAAATGTCGTCACTTTTGGCCCTACTTTTATTTCTTTGCTTTTTAGAAATTCATTAGATTTAATATCTTGAAAATAATAATGTGTTCATGAAGTTTTAAGTTATTCAGCATCATGTGAGAAGTTAGTGAATGGTTCTTAGATACATGTTCTTTGTGCAAGTAAATTAATTTAATTTAATCATAGTTACTTAAAAAATGTAACTTTGCCATTACTGTAAGGTGGACTATCTGGTCACCTTGCAGAATATCTTCCCAGAGTAAACGGTCAATTACAGTATAAATATTGTAGTAAACATTTCACTTTTTTTAAAAAAAATTTGTTGTGAAATACATTTGCTGGAGGGTTGATTCAATCTTGAAGTTTAATTTACTTTAAAGAAGTGCAGAATGATACAGTTTTCCAGAAATTTGGTTTTCCAACTCTTGAGTTTCCTTGATTTTATAATTTCTTTGATGTGACCATACGTATAAACACAAAAGTGAATAGCTTTAAAAACATTAATGACAAGCCAACTGCTAGGGCTGTCATTTCGTTTCAGGTGTATACTAATTCCACAAATCCGGTAAAGTAGACTGCATTGTAAATTTCAGGTTTCGCGCGTGAAGTTTAGTTAATTATCTTGTATTTTTGACGGAATGACAAGGATCCCGTATGGAATCCTTGAGTTCGTTTGCAGCGAAACGCGTGCTTTTAGGCCCTACAAGGCGCGTTGTCTCCCGCAGCCCGCCCGCTTCGAGTCGACCCTTTAGCCCTCGCCCTCTTCTCGTGGCCCCCGTGCGTGCCGTGCCGCGCCGCGCCGCGCCGCGCCGCGCCGCGCCGCGCCGCGAGAGGGACCTGTGATACCCCAGAATAGACGCGGCGGCGCCTGGCCGTTCCGCGAGGAAACTAAACAGTGGTTATTTTCAAGCTCTTTAAAATAACGTCCACTACTCTACTCTGCTCTACTCCGACACACGAGCACAGTTGTGGGCACGGGGAAATGCCTACCCCAGACTGCGTGCGAATGTTACCCATATTTTTGGAAGAGGCTTGTTGGAAGTGTGATGTCGCGTGTAGACGGAACTAAATTGGGCTAGGCCATGCACTGGAGGGGATTGTAAGATTGCGTGTGTGATTTGATTATAGAGATTCTTCCCAAACCTGTTATGTTACATGCACTGTTAAGGACACTATTCTCATTGTATGATTGTAATTTTCCTTAATTTGATGATAGCCTTTACTTGTTCAGTGAACATTAATATGTGGGATTTTATTCTAAAGATTAAAAGTTAATGTTACTACAAGGATCTACTTTTGATCATACATTATTGTTCTATACCTAATCGCCTGTACGTATCGAGTCCCACTGTGTAATGTATTAAGCTATTAAAACTTTTTAGCACGAATATTTTAGTTTGAACCGTAAGTAGTGGATGGAAATTAGTAAAGCCCAAACTAGCTGACTGATGCCCCCTTCCAATGCACGGAGATGCTTTGGAATACTTGTATTTTATTTATTTTTCGTTGTTTGCCATAGTTTGAAATAAACATTTACAAATAAGATCGAGAATATGAGGATAGTATAATTTCAAAGTGATAAATATTCGTCCCCTTTGTAAAGTTTTTAAGTTACCGACAAGAGTCCGACTGACGAGAGAATCTTCAAGGTCCCATGCTTGTCACTTTTCGCGGAGATACTATCGTTTGAGTTAATGCTGTGGAAAACGAGACGAATGTAAATGAAACATGAGTCGTGCCCGGAACCAAGTCGTTTGTCAACATTCTGGAGGATTATATCAATGATGTAGTCTTAATGTAATTGATTCGCTTAAGATAATAACCACAGATCCCAATCGACCTCGCATTTTCAGTTAGAAGTATGACCGTAAACTCCTACCATATACATATCATATGCTGAAATGTCAATGAATTGGGATGAGGCAAACCCCTCAAAATGCACCTTCAAAATTTTGTCTGGAATGAAAATGAGTGTGAACAAAATCGTTTTTCTCATAATTAACTTTGGCGGAGATCTGCCATTATTATTATTCTGAGCGTGTCAATTTTCAACTAAGATTATTAAATGACTAAATTTTGATTTGTGTCTAACATTCTGAAATCTTACATTCGTTGCTCGTTCTAGTAATATTCGATTTAGCTCTTGGGTTCGTTGATTTAGTACGTTCGTTCTGTACAATATGTACGTACTACGTACAAAAGTAGAATCCTCTCTTTAGGTAATACAATAAAATCTAAAGATACTTGGTGAAAATGTAATTTTTTTTAATGACCGCAAGAAAATATTGTCCGGATTAATGAATTCGAGGGGGGCTGCGCACAGTGTAATGGAGAGTTGTGCCTCGAGCGGGGAAGGGGTGGGTGGGCAAGGGGCGTTTGCGCGGCGGAGCAGGAAGGGTTGAGGCAGCAGCGTTGGTTCGTCCGCGCGCCTCCGGAAGGCGGTCTCTGCGCACGCGCGCCGTCCCAGCACAGTGGGCGGAGACGTAGGACCGCCTCACCAGCGGAAATGGTTCAACCCCCTGAAAACAATCTTATTCATATAAATAATGGCTGGTTAGAATATAGAATGTACCTACGTTACACAGTACATGGAAGTTAAAGGGAAGAAGCATTCTAAAAGTATGAAGAGATTTTCCGTTTAAGAAACTGAGTTGACTGATAAGTCGACGGTTTTATGAATGGTGTCTAAATGGAGTGTGACCTCTCCTTCACACACAATTGTTGGACATATTTTCAATTTGGAAATTGCTCCTAAGCCTGTCGTCGGTTATCTTGCTTTACAGAAACAGATTCCACGCATTCGGATAAGTGCATTTAACTAGAAGTGAATACCAGAATAAATCAAAACAATTATTTTAAACAAATTGTGAATAAAATTAAAGTTGGTTGATAGTTCGGAGTCACATAACGCCAGTGTTGTGACATTAGCTACGGAGAATTAAAAGCATCGACATGTTCACGGCGTTGTCTCCTGCAAAAGGACAAACTATTCGCATTCCCTAAACGTAGCATTCACATTCCCTAAACTAAGCATCGGTAGTGAGTTTAGTGGTGTTTACAGTGCTTTACGTAAGCGAGCGTGTGCTCCTAACGCGGTAGAGCGCCTAGACATGCCCTACAAAGCCATCCCCCTGCAAAATCTGTCAATCGCCTTCTAATTTTATTCGAAACTTAGGCCCAGATATTAGGCGAATGACAAATTAGTTCTAGATTAACAGATAAGTTTCTCCAGCAATAAGAAAGAACTTCAGATTATTTTTCCTTTATCTTATACGTGTTATAGAGAAAGTTACGTAATGCCACAAAAAATCGATGTAAGGATTGTCACGTAAATACACATGTATGGGGATCCCTGTTGCTGAAGAAATGTTTTTCAAAAACGTCTGTTTGTAAGCAATACTCGCGCCTAAACCCTACACAGGATTTTCTCCTGAACAGATCTGATCGTTCTGCCAAACTATAGTCTAAGACACTGCGAATTTGAAACGGATCTTTTAATTTTTAGTGGCACTTTACTTGGAACCCGAAGGGCCTTTTTACCATTATTATTAGTTATTACTTATTTTCAAAATGGATTTATTTCCAACCTTCAGTTTTTTGACTAAATAATTTTTATATATTTCAATAATTTATATAATATACATAAATATTTTTTGAAGTTATAGCTGAAATGTTACAAGGGAAGAAATTGCAATATTAATATTAGGTAACGGTTTCCGATAATGCGAGAAAGTATGTGCCGTTGTAGCTCCTGGTTTTATTTATCAGCAGACATAAATTAGTAGAAACAACTGCTGTAGTAAATATGAAATTTAGTAATGTCACATTTGTTCGTATATAAATGTTGCTCTGCCCCCTTAATGTGCTTTCCTCTTCACACAGGATTAGATAGTGTTTAATTTTTGGGATACATTAAAACAACGTGGACACTTTCCATCGACGTGGCAGAAACAGTTAACACTTCAAAACGTTTGTATTTTGTGGACGACGGGATGACGTAGTGTCGGCTGGCTGTAAAGTGATGTTTAGAGGGTGTTTCAGCGGTTTATTGGTTATTGAGATGTCACGCAGCGCCGCTCACATGTGCGTGGCTGCAGTACGCTGCCTCTAGAGGCAAACAATTTCGGGCGGACGGCCAAGTGAGGAGGACACAGCCCTAGTCCAGGACACGCCATCGTGTTAGCATTTCAAGTAATATTGCAATTGAATGAAAATATTCATTTCAAAAACTACTACTACTTCAAATAATTTGATACCCGGGATTTTGCATTTTGCTTAGCGTATGATTGTTAAAATCCTCATCATTGCTAGTGTTTTGTTTCGTTTAAAACGCCCAAGTGGCCTTGTTTACGAGATCTTTTCCTGTGTGCTGGATTGTGTTGTCGGAAATGTCAAACCGTAATTTTCCGTAGCTTATCCGATGTTCGCCTGCCGGAACCGGATCGGGCGCGTGGCGTTGGTTTGGGGGGGCCTTGAGCAGCCTCTTCCGGGGACCCGCAGCGTGCGTCTTCGACCGCGCGAAGGCCGCCCCGCCGCCTCCCGCCACGCCACGCCCCGCCACGCGTTTCTCTACCTCAGTGCTTGAGTCAGAAAGTTCGGACGGACTAGAAGCCACGGAATTGTCATTGGGGGCTTTGGCTTACATATTGTTATTGTATTCCGTGGGAGCTGCGCGCAAAACCCGTTAGAGTAGCCCAGGATATTACACATGCTCCCTTGATGGGCCCATTATTTTCTCTTTCTCATAAACATATATTACTCATAATATTTGTATACTCTTATATTATTACGCGTACTATTTTCTCTTTCTCATAAACATAGCTTAGGGAATGTTACGTAATGCTGCAAAAATTATGTCGAGGTTTTGACGGAAAAGTACATCTTCAGGTGCAATGATACCAAAACATTTTTGTAAAAACGTTCGTCCGTCTGTGAACAAATCTATGCATTTTATCATTTATTATTTGGCAGTATTGACGCGTGCACTAATTGAAAGGAAACTGCAACCTTCGCCATGTGAGAGATGTATGGGATTTCGTGGAAAATTCAAAAACATTTAAATAACTAATTTCGAATATACGCATAAATTGAATGTGAACTAAGCAGCCCGTGAGAGGTGCCGATGATATCCTTATATACCCAGGAGCTCTTGAAAAATCCAAAACCAGCGAAACAATTTCGATTTCGGCCGAAAACTGCAGAACATGGCTAGTATTTTCCCGCCTATTCTCACGCTGCACCTACTGAGTGAATTCTTATGCTCAGTACTTCACTGTTTACGACCCAGTTGACGTCATGCTGTGAGGAAGAAAGAAGCATGTATGCCGTTCCAGAACAGCCAATTTTTGCTGCTCCAGGACCCCATTTTCGACTCTCTGTACAGCAGCATTTTTGCTGCTGCAAGGCCACTAATAGCACATTCCGCGATCGAATCTGCCCAAACTTGATGTGCGGTGAATGTGAAAAGGGTATTTTAATTTGAGACATTTTGAAAATTTTCTGAAAAGTCGCTTTAGTTTTTCTTTCTCGCTACCGCTTACGCAGTAGGGAGAAAGTTATGTAATACTGCGCGAAAAAACAGCAAGTTTTAGGCAGAAATATTCTTATTACAGGACTCTGGTAACAAAAAATGGATAAATCCCGTTGCTACATTTCGAAAAAAAACCTAACACATGGTGTTGCCTGAATTCATGTTTGGTGGTCCTTGTTACAAAAAAATCAAATGACAGCAAAATGTCAGAACGCCCATTCCGTTTGTGAACAACGCTAGCGGCTAAATGTTCAGCCGATTTTCTCCAAAAATAGATACTGCGCAATCGATCTGGCTGATATCGTGGCCCCTTGAATTTGAAACCGAAATTTTAATTTTGGGAGTACTACTTTACATGAAGCCCCTGGGTCATTTACAAATTTTTTAAAGAGCTCCATCCTTTTTATTAAATTTCGTTGGATAGTGCGAAGGACGTTTAGAGAGCAGTGCAGGTTTCATTTTCTTTGGAAACCTTATTTTTTCCAAAATTGCAAAAATTCGAAATTTTTTCGGATTATCATTAAAACATCAGAAATTTCAAATTCGCTCGTGTTTTATGTGCTGGCGAGTTTAAAAGAGGATGGAAGTATTTGTGATATTATAATATTACGTAAACACATGCATAAGAGTATGCATGTGTTGCATCATTATTTAACTACTAATAGCCGAAACACCACCCCTGCTGTCATGATTTCATCACACATTTTATGATTTTTAATAATAGATTGTACCATGAGGTGAAGATTGCCTTCCTATTTTGCACCAACCACTTACATTTTTTATTGATTAAAGTAAAGTTTTTATTAACGGATATTGACGTGAAAATATTTTCGAATACCCATGCAAATTGTTTCCCTTCTGCAGTATTCTCTCTGCGAGTTTTTTTACAATGTTTTGAATCCCGTTCACTCAAATTCCGTTATTTAACTCCTATGTGTGGGCGTGCAATGAAGTAATATTAGCAGTTATTTCATTTTAGCTCGGAAATGTATTAGCTATTACTCTTCATCGCAGTGTTTCACAGGTGCCGTCGTTAAGTTTTCCTTTTAGCTAGGTACCGGATGACTTCTGACGCACTACACATATTAGAGGTTTGAATGAGTTGCATGTTGAGTGACACACGACTTCCTCGAACAGCTTTCGTTTCGAGAAATTTGAAGGTTGCATGATACCGTGCTGAATAATACGTACTCACTTAGGTCTGTAATCTGTTGTATACTTACTTTGGTTGCAAGGAATTTCAACTGACTATCGTTAGCGAAACATAAAAATATTGTTTGAACGATTCAACAATACGTAAATATTAATAATAAAAATACTTTTATGTAGCTGTTTTCACTAAAGTTTTTTATGGAAATTTAAATTCCTTTACTTACATTGCTTTCCCAAGACAAACCAATATTTCTGATGCGAGATTTTGTTTGTTTAGAAATATTAGCTAACGGGCAGTCACGAATGCTGCCCTTCAAAGCTACAGGCAAGTGGGAGCCTTGCGTGTTGTCTTGCATTGGTGTAAATACAATTAGAGTAATGCAGTTAGATTTTATAGCCTGCATGTTGGTGCGGGCGCGGCAACGGTCTGCCAGTCTTGAGGAGGAACAAAGAAAGAGTAGAAACTTGTAATGTGAATTTTCCCTTTTCTGCTGGGTGCCGCGAGCGCTTTCTCTGAAGACGTGGCTGCTCCGGAAGTTGCGAGGTCTGGCGGCTCGAAGGGCGATGAGTGCAGGCGTGCATTTTCTTGAGATGTACCGCATTCCAACTGGTAACGCGTAGTGTTGCACCAAAAAACAACAAAAAAACAACAAAACCTTCCTTTCACTGTGTGAACGATGAAAAACTATTCAGATCCCTGTAAGATTTCTATTTTCCGCGATGAAAACCTTAACTGAAGGAGAGTTGACAAGTTTGGCTATATTCCCACATTTAAATAGTTTACTCGGTTTGGTCAGTAGTTTCGCATTAATCGACGAGTGTTTCATATACAGTTTTAAGCAACTTAGGTTTCCGATGTTTATTGAAATTGAAGTGTCCGGCGCCTTTTTTACTTCATATCTCTGGAAGAAGGAAGGGACAGAGAGAAGGCTTGGGCTTGAAAAGTCACGAAGAATTAGTCACCTGATGTTCGTGGAGATAATGGTTGTTTTCGTAAAAAATCTTATCCAGATTATCCCCGCCAGGGATCTTATCCAGATTTATTTCGCATTAGTGAATAGTTTTGAATGGCTATTGAATTGAGTTTTCGTAGGCGTGATAATTTTACATATTTTCCCATCGAAATTTCCAACCCTTTCTTCAGTATAGTCAGCAAAATGGTAATCGTTCAGTCGAAAGCCTCTTTTCTAACGTGTCATTTTGTGACTTATGCAGAATATGCAGCGACTTTCTTTGCACATTGATTTTCAACAAACTGTACTCCCTATAAGAGCGGAATAACGAGAGACTTTTGCGACACGTAATTGTAGTGGAGAGCGTGAAATTCACCAGCAAGAATACGCTTCAATTAACACTAATTTAATTCCAGTATTATCAATGGCTTACATGGTGCAGGGCATCAATTGATGTCCCTGCAGTGCCCCTGACCGGGAAGTCTTAGGGGTTCGTGTCCCGACGGTGGCAGGATTTTCGATACTAGCTACATAGCTAGGTAGAATTCAGTCGCTGGCTGGGGGAGAATGCTAGAGGCCGACTGCTCTGATCGGTAGTTTTCCATGGTTTCTCCGATCATCAGGCGAATGCCGGAGAAATGCCCTCACGAACAGGGCACGGATCGCGCGCAATGTTTCCTTTCTCTTCCTTGCCCTATTCTCACCCGTTACTTACACACACACTTACATGCACTACACTACCACAGTAGGTGGGAGCGCCTAGATGGGAGAGCTTGCCCCACTGGAGGGAAATTCCGTCTTAGAGAAAAATCCGCCAAGCGACGTACAGGTCTGCGCCGGATCTCGCCATCCAGCGGAGGAAGACACCGGCACCTCCCGCGGTAAAAAAACTGCGGTATATATATACACACACGTATTAACAGGACGTGTGCAGTGTTCCTCATTGACTATTTTGTACGTAAAATTAGTGAACTGTTTCCTGGTATATAATCATATGTATATACTCGTAGAACTATCTGTGAAGTTTTTAGTGGTTGTATGCAATATCAATTTATGCTGATTCACAGCATTTTGGGAAAATAATTTGATTTAAACCAGGGGAACCAACCAAGTTTTCAACCCGCGTGAAGCAGGAGGCCTTAGTTCTTAATGGGATCTATATAGGCTACCATAAATAAAACACACGACTAATCATTCTAGCAATTGACGCGCCCGGAAACACTATGAAGTCAGCGAGTACTGTTGTACGGAAGCGATGTCAATTCTGGGGTGTAATATTGCATGGGTATTTTCAGTTTATAAATCTGTTTATTTAGACAAAAAACAGTAAACAAAAACTGTATGTGTTTAGTGCATGTGAAAATTTCGTCTAGAAGGCTTTCGTTTTCCAAGAAAATGAAATAAATGACCCTAAACTCGCCTTTGTACATACTATTATCAAAGTATCATTTTGTGTGGAAAGTGCATGTACTCACAGCCTCCAAAGCTTGTTGCTACGCCAAATATCTGATGCTTAATTAGTGTTCCCAGCTTAAATAGAGCTGACGGTTTCGGAGATTACAGTACAAATACGTAGTTTTGATGGTTCATTAGCGGAAGGGGGGGGATATGCCCTTCCCCAACCAGTCGTTTTTGTCATTTTTTCCTTCAAATCAGAGATATTACGTTGTATAAAGTCTTCCATGCAAATTAATACTAATCCCATAGTTTTTTAATTCGTCTAACATTACAAAAATGTATGAATGGGAGGTTCCAACTGAAATGCCCCCATCGACATACTTTCTGGATTAGCCGTTGTGTGGGTTGTCATGTGAGGCGTGGTAGAAGTCACACTGGCATACTTTCGTCCTTACGATATATTCTGTCTCCAAAAATTTCGATCGTGCAGAGGAGGCGGGTTTTGAGCGGAGATCTCTAGTTGGCAGCGCGGCCCAGCCCCGAGTCTGCCGGGTGGCACAGTGGTCGCCGCGACCGACAGAATGCGCTGATGCGGCGGCTGGTCGCATCGCCGCTGCCGGAGGCGCCACTGCCTGACGGTCGATGCGCGCGCGGCACGGCGTGGCGTCCGCCCGAGCTGTTGACAAAGACGTGACGGCCGGCGTAATGCGAGGGAGGGGAAGCGGCGTCAAAGGTTAGCGGGCGGATCGAAGCGAAATTGGTCAGCGTGTATGGATGGGACGAGGGCGATTGATTGCGGGGTTGAAGTGGCGCGTTTCCCAGCGGCGACCTTTCGGACTTCATCTGGTTGTGATGATGCAGGGGATGGTCTTTTCAAGCTCTGAGGATTGGCTTGGAGGTGGGGGTCGATCGATTATGGTCCGCTGAATTGAGAAACTCTGTCCGCTCGACTTTCTTGTTTGGGGGAAGTGTATTAATTCCAATCGAGATTATTAGACTGTTCAGGACGTTTTTCTAGTATTCGCGCAAATCTGTGCGAATTCGTTTGCCTTTTTATCCCATCCTCGGTATATGTTTTGAACATGTATAGCTGTCGTATTAGTCATTTCCCATCTCAAAATCGTGTTTGTTCGACAGTACTTAACCTTTCATTGAAGATTGGACGTTTGCTGAGTGAATTTTGCCACATGAAGCCATGATTTATCTTAAAAATGACTCCGAGATCATTCACCGCTTATAAACTACATCTCCTCCCAGCATTTTCTCCGCACCCTTTCGGAAATGGTGATGGGTTTTCGTGATGGGATTTGAAATGGACAAAACATATTCGCGGCAGGTTTTTTCGGAGTGCTATGTCATGTGCTTTGCGTTTGCTTTTCGCCCGTGACCCGTTTTATTTCTCTCGCATTCATCTCGTAGTTTAAAAAGCGAGTGTCCGAGTGACCCTGCTGCGGAATCTCCGTCTTTGGAGGTCGCCCGCGAAGGAGCCATGCGCTTAACAGACGGAGAACGGCGCCCGGGGGCGGTATTCTCCACACAGCTGGCCGCGTGCGCTCTCGTCTCGGCCTCCGGGCGGGGCGGGCGTGCGTGCTTCGCCGGCGAAGGGAGCGCCCCTCGTCGACGCGTCGTTATCGGCGCTGCGGCGTTTGTGTTGGCTTCGCATCGCTTCGTCGGGCGCGCTTGTACGGAGCGGTGTTTCCCGCGCGCGAACCAGCGTCGGCCGCCGCCGTCGCCGACAGGTTCCTTGTATATTTTGGTCGCGGCGTTTTTGTGGGGGCGGTCCGCGTCGGCTTCCGCCGCCGCGTGGGTTCGCCGCCGGTAGCCGCGGGGAGTATTCTTGGCGCCGGGCAATCCTGGGGGCGGCGCCGCGCCGAGGGGGATGCCCCTGCCACTGGGGCGGGGAAGGGAGGGGATGTTAGTGTGTGTCCCTGTCGGGGATTAGCGCAATGTTATAATGTCGCGTATCGCTAAATGTGTAAGCGAAAGCCTCTGTTGTATCGTGGGCCTAGGGTGAGCGGGGGTTTGCGAAGTGGTAGAATTGTACGTTCGATAGGACTTTGGTCATTTACATGCAGTCGTGGTTATATTTTAAATATTTTTGTAAGTTAGGATTCGTATTTGTCGACAACTGTATGACAAATATCAGCCCTAATACTATCGTTTCACAAAGTATTTGTAAAAATACTTCACTTAGAGACTTCGTTTGGATCGAATTTACGTTCTTATCGATTCTGTAATCATTTCACTGATGTATCTGCTCCTGCGCGCTTCGGGCGAAGTGTGCCTCCTGAAGTAGAATATTTGATGTAATGTGATGATTATTATGATGTAAACGATCGCTTTTCACCAGTCGGGACCAGTAGACGAATGCCTGCTAAGAATTCCATTGTGGGAGGGGGGTTCTCCTCTCTAATGGTTCAATTCTAACGTAAACACATCGCTTGCCTCGTTCATTAGATGCGTCTGTTCACGTCTTTTTCATTTTGCTGTAGCATTTCCTTTCGTTTCGTAACTGGCTTTCCCCTAACCTTTATACGTTTTTTGTCAGTCAAGGCATCCCCGTATTTACGCCACGAGCTTGGCCTTAAGGAAGATGTCCGGAACGTGTTTTTTGTTAACTCTTTGCCTGTCTCCTAGCTCCGCTAAACCTCCCTAAAGTACGTAAATTAGTGATAGTGAAGTTGAAATAGTCTGCCCAGATCAAAAAGCCAAAGACGGAGATTTGGACGGAGCAATCGTTTCCCTGCTTTGGAATCGGACCAATGTGGCTTTCAAGGAGCGTCAACGATTTCGACCTTTCGAATCAATGAACTGTTTTTTGACGTCACCAACAACCAAGTAGGAAAGTTAAGGTCAGATTATTTAACATTTTTAAAACATTATTGCCAGATTGCTTTTAAAGGAATGGAGATTTTCTTTCCAGGCGATACTCGTGAATTAGCCAACGTTAATTCGTTTCAATACGAAAGCTGAACTTTTACTTTGTCCGGCGGCTTCAAAAAGAGAGATTAGTTTAAACGTAGATTTGAAGGTTTGAGCCTGCTCTTAAAGCGAAGGCAGTTCGGTTGAAACGTCGATCGATTGCGCATCATTAACTTCGCAGTAAATGTAAATGGATCGTGATGGAATTGCCCGAGTTACGGTATTTGATGTGGTTCCTTTAATATGTTTACTTTTAGGAATTTTTCGTCGGCAAGTCAGATTCACTAATTACTAGAAATGCATCTGTAGAACAAATATCTGACCGATTCACTTTTTAAACGAAGACACTAATTGCCATTCATTGTAATCGAGTTGATGCGGTTGTGCCTTGAAGCTGGAATTTAATTGAACAGTTTGTTGAATAGTACCCGCTAAAAATTCTAATGGATTAGAATTACTTTTATTACTAATTGGAGTCTTATGTTGAACTGCCTGTAACCCAATTAAAAAGAAAGGTATGTGTTTGATACTTGAAAGGCTCGTATTGAGAACTCATATCGCAGAGCTCAGAACTCGCATCCAAACTGTTGACGCTTTGTGGTTAATTGCTTTGAACAAGCCACGAAGTTATCTTAAGAGGGCTGTAGTATAATTTAGCGGGAACGGGGATTGTGTGTGGTGCGAACGAGCCCTGCCTGTGCGCGCGAGGCGTGGGCGTGGGCGGGCGCGGCCGAGTGGCCGGTCACCCAGGCTGCCTGGAACGCCGCCAAGCGCCTCCATATTTTGGGGAGCTCCCGGTGAAATATTGAAGTGTCACCTTGATCGCCCGGCCCTGCGCGCGCCGCCATTTCCTCTTGTCAAGATGCGAGCGCGTCGCCTTCTATTCGTTCGGCGGCGTGGGGGAGCATTGCACAAATAGACGGTAGTGGTCGGTCTGCCGATATGCACCCCCTATTCCAGCTCACCGTTATAGCTTCTCTCTTTTTTTTATCAGTAAATATTACTATTTGAAGTTGCAGTCCGAATGCAGTTTGGCCAAATCTGATTTTCTCCTTTTCACGTCAAGTTGGAGTCTTTCACGCCATGATGTTGGAGGCTTTTCTAAGCATTGACGTCACGAGAATTACGAATGAGATTTAAGGGTCGACAGAAGTGTCCGAGGTAGTCTGGTGTATGTGTGTTGGTGTGTCACAAAATATTCTTCCGCGAGTCTAAGCAATGTCGTGGTTTCTAAATCCTGTCGCGGCCTTGTGGAAAACTCTTGATATTGGCCACTACGCCACGTTTGGATCTTGGCAGCTGTTGTGTGACGTCAGCACTTCTTTGATGCGCGTCCATATGTTGTGTATGTAAGAGAATGTTGTTTGAATCCTGACAAACTCCTCCATTAGTTGAAAATGTCGTGAATGAAAAAGGATGAATCCAATTTGTGGAAATTCGTCACTGTGAATTAAGGATGTCTGTCAGCTTTTAGGATATTGAACGGAATTCTTATGAAGAACAGGTTTCTGAAGTTTTATTTCAGAATGAATTGAATGAATATGATGTACGTGCATGTTTGATTATTGGTTTTAGCTAAGAATTTAATTCGAATGCGCTCATTCTGTGGAGGGAGGATAATATTCATAATATTTGAAGAGATAGAATTTTGAATGCTGCTTTGAATCTCATCCGTTTGATTAAATTTGCAGTTTGATATATCAAAATTTGAACCTCGATTTATTGTTTTTAAGAAAGTAAAGCATTGTGGAAACTAAGAAGCCCTTGAAATGGACGCTCTCCTCGTTCGCAATATTTCATGGGTACTGTGTCGATGTTTCGGCGTGGTTCAAATTTCTTCAATTTTGAATATCATTATTTTTAAAAGATTAACTGTACAAGGGATTTGTCCATGTGACCATGGCAAGAATTCACGAACTACGAAGCCGTCTGTGCATTAGGGCCCCCTTTATTTTCCTTTATCATTCTCGTCAAGCTTCTTATCGCGTGGCTAACTGCAACATGCAATAAGAAATATTGCATGAGAAACAAAAGTTCACGCAGACTCGTTAAAAACGCTCAAGAAAAGGTTTTGAATGGATCAGAGGTTTGCAAAGATTCTGTATAGTGTGAAAAAACTAAGTTATGAATACTAAATAATATGCTGGCGGCATTTTATACTGTCATTACTTCTCTCTCCGTAATCACAATTAACATTTTGAGATGTGAGCATTTTTAAAAATAGTATAAAGAGTAGGTTAAGTTTCGACGCGGCGGAAGGATTTTGGTCAAGACGGACGTTTGAAGTTGGTAATCAGCGCCCTTTGCTTGCTGTTGAGGGGCTGTGTATCACGAAAAACAAAAATAAGCAACATTTTGACATACCCTGCAAGCGGATCTTTTGCAATACTCTTTCCAGCCTGTTGAAAGGATCCTGGGTGGGATAATGGAAGGAAGTAACTCCCGGGTCCTGGTGTAGTGGAAGCGTGACCTCAAATTTCTCCGGACACTGAGAATGTCTTTGTAAAAAGGCAATGATGCTACTGACCATCGATGCCTCTCCAGAAACGATTCCCATAAGTGAAACTGTATTGTAAGAAATCTGCGCCTATAAGTATAATAAATATGCAGTGGATTTCTATGATTTTGTATGTTTCTGTTTCTTTGCTTCTGGACATAGCTAAAAGAAATTTCATGACATTTAGCAATAATTGGGGTTATGTAGATATGTTACTGCACATTTGGCCGAATTTTTCCCTCATGTTCTGTGTAATTTTAGGCTCATATTTTGCACATTTCGTTAAAATAGACTCGTCTCCAAAACGTTTCATATCTTCCTATAATTTATTTCTGAGCGTTCATTGATTATACTTGTTATAACGTAGGAATAATGCAGAGAGAGCCAAGAAAAATGAACTCCTCTTTGTTCGTAACCCTGTTGGCATAAAATCGCCGGACTTGTTTGACAATATGCATATGGTATTTGAAACATCCTGCAATGCAACACTAAAATTGTAAAAATAAAGTGAAATTGTATAATGAAAATACATTGTCTGTATGATATTGCATTTTTTATAGATAAAATATGTGTAGGATGTTTCTTGATATATTTTTTAAACCAGGTAGAAGAAATGCAACAAGACATAAAACTTCACGAAGATGAATATTTACCTCAATTATTTCTCCAGAAAAGTAAGGTAGATGTTTGCACAAAAGTGTTCCTTTTCTAAGCATGCTTCTCCTGAAATTGTATCATGAGAGGTTTATACAGAAAATGAAATATTGATTTTAATTGCGTTTTAAAGTGTGTATTTCAGAATTTTTAGGTCATAAAAGCATAGTTCACAATTTTTTAAGGCGTAAAAATCCTATCCGTGATAATAACTCATGATTTAAAACGTTTTTAGACAAACGTGCTTATATTCCTATTCGTACAAATATGTTGTGATAGTCTGAATGAACGAGGCAGGTGGCATATTGATTTAGCTCACGGCAACAAATGTTGCTTCTGTAGCGACCCTGACTGGCAAGTCCTTGGGTTCTGCTCCCGATGGTGGCGGATTTTTCGATACTATCTACACATCTATCTCGAACACAGCCGTTGTCAGGAGGAGAATTCTAGCGGCCGGCTGCTCTGACCGGTACTTTTCCTTGGTTTCTCTGGCCAACACCAGGTGAATGCTGGAGATGAATGCTAACAAACAAGGCGTGAACCGCGCCCGATCTTTCCTTCTTCATCCTTGTCTCCATCTCTCTCGTCATTCCTTACACACAAGCGCGCGCGACACAAATGCATTACCGAAAAGGAAAGAACTACCTATAAAAAACCTATGGTATTACGGAATCCACCCAGAGATCGCTGTTTGCCCTTTGCGTTTCGTTTGTCGCGATGGCCCGTTGCCTCGATGCGTGTTGTCGCTGATGCCGCGCATTGTGCTGACGCCCCAA